>ONZP01000264.1:0-26934 GCA_900312805.1 Fusarium torulosum
GTGGTGGTGGTGGTGGTGAGGGATGATGGGAGGTTGATATTGGGACAGGTTGTGACGTTTGTGGTGTTGAGGTGTAGAGACCAAGTGGGCCAATCAGAGGCTGTAGAGGTGCGGGTGTGGCTTGGAGGTGATGCAGCCACAGTTTTTTCGACTCTGGGTTTGATATTGGAGATATTATGACTATGGAAAGATGGTCGATTGGATGTTATGGTTTATATTAACAGAGTCATTTCTTTTTCGTCTAGTAACATTATTTTGCTCTGTTTTGCTCGATACTATCGTCACTTGAAGGCTGATCGTCTACTGTCTTAACTGCAACAGTGGTGATCTATCAAGGTGATGTAACAAAACCGTTAATCGACAGTCAGTATCAACCAAAATATATCAAAACATATAATTCACAATTGAAAGACAAAAGGGACATCGTAATGGCATGAAAAGAGTGGCATAGACGCTCATCTAAATTACGCTCTTCTAAAAACTATTTATTGGGTATCGAGTTCATCAAAGACGCATGAGTCCACTCCTTCGTTTCCCGTGATATGAATCAGACATTTCAGTTCATCCGGCGTCACAGATCGTATAACAAACACTTTTTTGGTTTCATCAGCAGCATTATCCCAATCCAAATCCTTCACTTTAAGCCTCGGCGGTGCCGTTGGTTGTGGCGCTCTTCTCCTTGAGCTCCTTGATCTCGGCCTCGAGGGCCTTGACCTTCTCGAGAGCCTCCTTCTTCTCACCCTGGATGGTCTTGACCTTGTCCAGAGCGTTGCTGAAGGCGGACTGTGCTGTCGTGGTCTTGGCCACGGCGTCGGCCTTCTCCTTCTCCAGGGTGGTAACCTTCTCCTCAGCGGCCGTCTTCTCGGCCTCGAGGGTCTTGGTCTTCTCATCGGCCTCCTTCTGGAGAGACTCGGCCTTAGCCACGGCATCGGCCTTCTCCTTCTCAAGAGATTCGACCTTCTTGGCAGCCTCCTCGGATTGGGCGAACTTCTCCTTGAGCTCCTTAAGCTCCTCTTCGAGGGACTTGGTCTTGTCGGCGGAAGCCTCCTTCTCAGTGTTGAGAGCGGCTTGAGCCTCCTCAAGCTGCTTCTTGAGCTCAGACTCAGCATCTTGGGCCTTCTTTGCGTCAGCCTCAAGAGTAGTAGCCTTAGACTCGGCCTCTTCGACCTTGGACTTCAAGGAAGACTCGGACTCCTTAGCCTGGGCGGCCTCGGTCTCAAGCTGCTTAGCCTTAGCCTCAGCTTCCTCGACCTTGGTCTTCAGCTCGGCCTCAGACTCCTTGGCCTGACTGGCCTCGGACTCGAGAGAAGCAACCTTATCCTCGGCCTCCTTGAGCTTTGCGCTAAGACCAGACTCGGACTCCTGAGAGTTCTTGGCACTTGACTCAAGATCGGCGACCTTGGCCTCAAGATCCTTCTTCTCCTATGACAATGTTAGTACACGATCATGCAAAAAAGCTGTGTAGGGATGCTTACAGTCTCTGAAGCCTTCAAGTCCTCCTCAGCCTTAGCGGCCTTGGCCTGGGCCTCCTCAATTTGCTTCTCAAGATCGGCAAGCTTTGCTGTCTTCTCGTTGAGCTGCTCCTCGATAGACTCACGCTCCTCAGTGGCAGCCTTGAGCTTGGCCTCGGTCTCCTCCTGCTGCTTCTGGGCAGTCTCGTGGTCGCCGGTGACGGTCTTAAGCTTCTCAGCTTGCTCATCACGCTCCTTCTTGAGGGTCTCGTGCTCGTCAGTAGTAGACTTGAGCTTAGCCTCAAGGTCGGCGGCTTCCTGCTTGACCTTCTCCAGCTCGGCAGATGAGTCACCTTGAGCCTTGGACAGAGCAGTGGTATGCTCCTCGCTCAGCTTCTTCTGGGACTCCTCGGCAGCAGCAAGGTCCTTCTTAGCAGTCTCGAGATCCTTGGACAGATCATCGTGGGTGCTCTGAAGAGAGGTGTGCTTCTCCTTCCACTCGGCAGCATCCTTCTGGGCGGACACGAGCTCCTCGGAAGAGTTGCTCTTGAGGGACTCGTTGGTCTTCTCGAGGTCGGCAAACTTCTCCTTAAGCTCGGACAGCTCCTTCTCCAGAGACTTGTTGGTCTCCTCAAGAGTGGCGTACTTGGTCTGGAGGTCAGACAGTTCGGCCAGCTGCTTCTTGAGCTCAGACAACTCGTTCTCGGAGTCGGCCTTGTGCTTGTTGTGTGTTTCTTGGAGGGTGCTGGTCTTCTCCTCAGCGTCGGCGAGGTCCTGCTTGGCAGTGGCGATCTGAGATTCGGACTGCTCCTTGAGCTTCTCGAGGGTCTCCTGGAGAGCGGCGTACTTCTCCTCGGATCCGGACAGGGCCTGCTTCTGCTCGTCGAGGGCAGTGACAGCGGCGGCCAAGTCGCTCTCGAGCTTCTCGTGGCTGGATTTTAGGGTGGTGAACTTGTCTTCGGTTCCGGTCAGAGCTGACTTGCCCTGCTCGGCGGCGCTGGAGGCAGCAGCAAGCTCTTCCTCAAGTGTGCTGTGGGCCTTGGTAAGAGACTGGTGCTTCTCCTCAGCCTCAGAGATCTGGGTCTTAAGGGTGGCAATCTCCTTTGTGAGAGCGGCCTCGAGGGCCTCGCGGGCCTCCTTGGCCTCAGCAAGCTCAGCCTTGAGGCTGGCAAGCTCCTCAGCAATAGATTGTCGCTCCTGCTCCAGACTCTTGAGCTTCTCCTCGGTGGCAGTCAAGCTGGTCTTGGCATCCTCGAGCTCCTGGGCGTTCTTCTCCGCGGACTCCTTGGTGTTGCGGAGCTGCTCGGAAGAAGAGTCGCCGCCCTTCTTCAGCTCATCTTGGAGGATGGCAATGCGGGCGTGGGTCTCGTCGAGGGCGAGGGAAGATTGAGCCTCGAGCTCCTTGATCTTTTCCCTCAGGCTCTCAACATCTTGGGAAACTGTTGTGCACTCCTTCTCCTTCTTGGAAAGGTCTTCTTCGAGAACGGCGATGGTTTCTTCCCTGTCGGCAAGTTGCTTCTCGAGAGCTTGTCGCGCTGCGACGGAGTCTACACCGCTACTACTAGAGAATGCAGAGACAACGCCGCCCATATCGAATCAGTAATGGGGAATGTGGGGTGTTTTGGGGGAGGGTATTGTGAAGATGGTGGATATGGAGAAGAGAGGACGAGAGGACGAGAGGAAGAGGGAGAAAAGAAAAAAAAAATAGGCTGGTTTGTTTTTGAGTAATCTCAAAAGACTTTTAGGGGAGAAAGAGGCAAGAGGTTGGCTCGGTAGGAGTTGGAGATGCTGTTGTTCAAGTATGAGATGTTGCAGTAGTGGCAGCGGCTAACTTCCTTAGATATCCACTTGGAGACAGAAAAAAAATCGTATCAGGCCCCCCCCCCCCAGTTCCACGTCCCAATCCACGACCCAATTTCAGAGATTACCTAGACTAGACGCACGTGAGATAGGTACCACTACTAACTCTACTGCTAATTACTTGTATTTCCACTGCTAACACTGCTAGACTCTGATTAATTGCTCAGGCCGTCACCTCGGTGATAAAATGAATGGCTGGGCCGTGCCGTGATGTGCAAGCTATGAGCTATGCGTGCTATACCTCGTTACCCCTCCGGTGAGGGTGGGAAAAAAAGGCGCCAAGGTACAATCGACGGCCTTACCGCACTTTAGTATGGGATCTTTCGGGTGTGAACTGCTGTCAGCGTCCAATATTCGTGCAGGTTTTTGTCTACTTGTGGGGTTGTTTATGAACGACATGTCATCCTTGCTAGTACAGTAAAGTACCTAACAAAGTAAAAGCCTCCGTAGAGGGAGAAGAAAAAAAAGAGGAGAGGAGCTCAAGTTTTCGACGACATGTGGTGGGTGGATGGTGCTCATGATGTGGCATGCTTTACCGCCTATCAATTTCCCCCTATGAGAAATGTCGCATTGTAACGTTGGCAATTGAACAAAGAAGAAGGAGCCTAAAAATGTGCCAGAATGACATCCAGACACTCGATCCCTCGACTTGAAGCCCAATCTTCACTCCCAATTCCTTTCGCCATGGGCCATCAATGTCGAGACCCAACCCCTCCATGAGCCATGACATGAGCCATGACATGAGCATGGGTTACAGAGCAAACAAAGCATTGTCCCGCCAAAAAGTATCACTGCACTAACTGTCACCCACTCGACTCATGACATGAACCCATGAACCCATGAACCCTGGCTTCTCTCTTAATTTATGCATTGAATTCTATGATTGTTTGCGTTTGCTTCCTGCTCGACATCCCATCATCTCGTCATTATCACTTGCATTGATAGACCCTGTTGTTGTCTTGCTTTCACATGCCTGGCCCTGCCCATGCCGCCATCGTGTCTTTTGTAGCTGAAACAAAAATTTGAGGCAACCCTTCAACGGTCTCGGTAAAACATTAATTGCAAAATGCTTGCTACTTATGCATATGCCTATATATACAAAATGTCTCATGCTTTCTCTTTTTGCATTCTGACTCGCTTTTTGCCTTTGCGCCTATCCATCCATTAACTATCCGTCTTGATACCAGGCCATTGATCCCTCGGCTTGACCGTCAAGTAACCCCAGTTTATGCAAATCAAACTGGGGCCCCCGTTTGTTTTTAACTCCGCCCAAGACTCCATGCGCTGTCGTTCATGGACTCGTCATTACATGTTCCATTCCAAATCAAATCATAGTATAATTAACCAAAGCATTACCAGCATAAGAGGGGGGTGTTCATGTGATGTGGGTGTGCCATGATGAGGGTATTTGACAACCCACTAGTGGAGTCATGTTCGATGTTGACGCCAATGTTCAACACCAACCGAAGCTGAGGATATCTTCCATTTTCAGGGAGACTCAGCAAATATCCTCTCGAAAGAGAGGGCTGGTAACCTCCATTTCTGGGGTTACACATGTGGCACATTGAAAGTATATACCCTTTAAGGTGCGTCGAGTATAGTAGCCAACAAGTCAAGGCTGCTTATCTGAATGTAGCTCGAAACGGGCCCTCGACTTTGATATCTCTGATACCTTCAGGCATTAATCGCAGCCACTCATTCCAACTTTCGAGGTCGACATTGTCATCGTCAAGTCGAATCGATAGATGTAGCTGCGGGCTGTTCTCGTATGACGAAAAACTGTTCCTCATAGGGCTGTTCTGATACACAGGTGAGAGGAAGATGGACGGAAGTCTCGAGTTGCCCGACATCATCATATGTAATGGCGAGGGGAAACTCGTCAACGCCTCCTTCTCTGGGTACTTGTCCTGAACCATCTTGGCGTAATGAGAGAACAGATTTGCATGCAGTTCGGCTGCAGAGAGGGGACTCAATCGTGCTGCTCTTACTCGCAGTTGTTCAGCCAAGGCCCGAGTGAATGCGCAACGATCTAGATCATAAAAATGGGCTTCCGACACTGAAGCTGCGAGGAGCTCCAAAACGCCCTGCTGACGAACCATCCTGGATGACGGATAGTATGCCGCGTCCATAAGAATTAACGTATCGGCACAAGCTTCCTCCAGGGTTTGTTGAATACCACCCCATCGGATAGTCGAAGCTTGTTCGGGATCTCGAGAGCTATAAAAAGGTCAGCCAAGCGTTGACGCAGGACAGACAAAAGGGGTATTACCTTGCCAGAGCCATCTCCCGATTGGCATCGAGGTACGTATGTCCTGCATAATACACTATCTTCAACACGTCACGCTCGTCGCGATCTTCAACAAACTCGTTCAGTTGCCTCGAAAGCCATCGCCAGGAGCTCTTGCAGCCATCGGACGATGACGGAATGGCTTGTACTTGAAATCCGTAACGATAATATTTATCGAAAACTTCTGCAAGCTCCCTCACAGCGGATTGAATCGTAGGGACCTCCTCGTCATCCTGCCAGAATAGGAACAGAACCTGTACAGAGCTGTATCGATCTCGGCTAGGCGTGGAAAGCATACGCCCCACGTTAGTTTGGAGATCGTTCTTGAAACTTTCGATCCCAGGTAACGATAAGGACTTCTCGAGACGGGGACCCGATGGCAAAGGGGTGCGAATTCGAGCATCGCTCAACGGAGGTCGACCGGGGTGATTGGAGCCAGAAGTACTGGAGTCGATATCCATCTCCTGCGAGTCGTGTGCGAACAAGGCTTGGACATTTGTGATTGCGGGGGTGGGGCTCAGCGGTCGGCCGGCGGCGGCGAGAGAGGGTGCTATATCTTGAATAGTCGGGCTATGCGACCGATGGAACTTGGATACTACATCCTCCCAGGTCATGTTGTGGTGACTGGGATGACACTAATGAGAAAGCAGAATGTTGGCACACAAGTCCGTATAATAATTTGGTTGGCATACAAAGCCGGAAGATAGGGATATGACTTACAGCAACTCTTCGCCTCCTACAATCTATGCATGCACCGAGCTTTCTGATTAGGGCAGCACGCTCTCTTGACTGCTGTGAAAGGGGCCCGGTCCGTCTCCTGCTCGTGCGGCGGTTGTTAGAGACGTCGGAGCCATCCTTTATAGAGAAAATAGACTGGTGCAAGTTAGGAGAGGTGTCGGCACTGTACGATGTGTTATTGGTCTCCGTAGAAGCCAAGGTAGCGGTAGTAGCCTGCGTTGAGATGGAAGAGCATGTATCTTTCCTCAAGGGCGGCGTAACGGGGTGGAGATGGTGGTGAGAGTGATGATGATGATGCTGTTGCTGCTGTTGTTGATGCTGCTCGAATGTATAATGTGCTGGCGAGGTGGGCGATGGCTGGCGAAGCGGAGGTAGGTCATCTGGATTATGCGGAAGGGAATGGGCAGAGACAGATGCGACAGCTGTTGCGGCTGCAAGAACTGCGGGTAGCGAAGCAGACTGAGCAGATGGTGATGAAATCGAAGGAAGAGAGGGCGTCGGAGCGGTTTCGGATACGGAGGTCGGTTGCGAGGGAGAAGGAGATGGCGGAGGTTGTGGTTGTTGGTGTTGGTGTTGTTGATGTTGGTTGCTAGACGCAGCAGTGGCAGCTGGGGAAGCTTCGGCCATGCTGTGGCCGACGGAGTTCATGCTGTTAAGTATAGACGTCGAACAGGCACTGGAATTGATCAAACCCCCATTATCTTACGTAGAGGAAGGCGGAAAATGAAGTATCGGGTCAGGCAAGATGACTTCCAAGTGTTAAGACAGCTTGCCAATTGCTCAAAAGCAAAGCAAATAAGGTATGGTCGTTGTAGTTCGTTGCGCTCAAGTATGTCAAATGTGTCGAAGCTGGCGCAAGTATACGGCGCAGGCAGGCCGCAACAACGATGAATGCGTTATGCGTGGGCGCGGGGGCAACAGAGATCGTAGTGACACTGATCTCCACCACAAAATGATTTCAGTCCAAACGAATAGACGTTTGAGCAGGGCAAGATGGTTACTGCAGCTTTGCAGGTGCTGGAATCATAGGCCAAACTTTGGTTGATGTATAAGGGAGATTTGAAGTTGCAGCTGTGTGCCGAGAGTATGATGAGCGGCGGGCTTCAGCGGGTAGGTTTTTGAGTTTGTAAGGCAGAATCAAACACCCTGGGGCGAACCGAGAGAAATGGAAAGGCAATGGGTGAACGATCCCAGGAACAGTGGGCAATCCGATTGACTACAGCGGAGTGCTGAAGACTGGCGCAAATAGAGTATGGAGATATGGAGTGGTAATAGTAACGATCCAATAATGGTTAAGCCGACAGACAAGCAGCTTGACAACTGGAGCTCGAACAAGACGAACGACGAACTGTCGAGCGGACGTTCGGGTGGATGCGCGCAGCGCAAGATAGCCGGGTGCTGTACGGAGTAGGTGGAGGATAATTCAGTTCTCTGCGATACAAAAGATGCAAGCGTCTGTCTGGTCGGGTCAAGGCGTCTTCAGAGCGAGATAGCAGTCGTATATACGAGGAGCCGGGACCTATGGTGTAGCATAAGATGGCTTATTGATATTGGCAGGGTATCGTCAAGGTGAAAATCGCAACGGTGAGACGAAAAGAGCAGACCAAGGTCAATCCAACAGGAGGGTGGGCTGCTAAAGAGAAATAGCAGAATAAGAAAAGAAGAGTCCAAGTTATGCCCATGGAAAGAGACCGAGAGTGTTCCGTCGTCGCGAAGACCGACCTGAGTAGAATGGCGTGGCGTGCAACGACGAAGAAATCGACGAGAAAGGGCGTGGACGGGGAGGAGTACGTCAAGCTTGCAGCCAATAAAAACGTCAATTAGAAAGCGAGAGTGGGATGGGAGGGGCGTGAGCGGGAGCAATTGTTGGACGCTGCACGGCGGAGAGGAGCGCTGGTCGTGACATTGCCCGCCAGAGGGGAAGTGGGTTTCCGGGGAGCTAAAAGCAGGAGATGTGAAGGAACGTAAGTATTGTTTGGCGGTAATTGCATGGATAAAATACTTGAGCTCGAAAATAAGGGACCGGCCCGGGAACTATATCGACCTTCAATTGGGGGACCTGAGATGGGGTAAAATCGAACGAGTCACTACGCGGAGGAAACTTGAAAGTATGACTCCAGTAGTCACTGGATTCCGAGGTGGGTTCCAGGTCAAGCTTGAGTCGGGCTGGTTGGTGATGCCGAACATTGACAAACAAAGCCGAGTCGACAAGATTTGCTTGATCAAAGCACGAAACTTGTGAAACTGTTGAGGTTCTCGTGGATTAGACTCATACAAGATGAATGTGTTTGACTCAGCAAACCAGAAATACCGGCAGCTTCTTATGAGACCAATAATAAACAAGCCACCGTGGGATGAGGTTCATCGTGCAAGACAAGGTGAGACGATTTAGGCTAGACCCGGCTGTTAATCCCGGCCGAGTTGAACGGCACATCTCGGTTCGAATCAGTGTCAGAATCGTAGCACCTTCTGTTGATATTGACGATTTGCAAACCAACCTCGAGTCTCGACCCAAGCGCAGAGTAAGCAAGTAAGGATCTTGACAATCCAATTAATCAAGCCCGCATCCCGCTAGCCTGTTTATTCGCAAAGGATGCGCGGCTCCGGCGGCAAATCTTTAACCCTTGCACCTTCCTGTCGGCTCCCCATAACGTGACGACGTGAGCCTCTGGTGTTCCTGCCGCTCCAAACATCGAAGGACATTGCTCGGGATTGCTTTCTTTTTCTCGAGGCAAGAGTCTAGCATACGGAGTACACTGCCTTTCATGTTTTCGTCTCTCCACTTGAGACTCTGCCTTTGACACAAACAACCAGACTCCCCGTTCCGAGATGATACATATTTCTTTCACCGTCTCCCTATAAGTCGACTTCAATCGTGTATCGGCCGTTGAAACTCGACCACAAGGTCAAGCAGCAGATTAATTAGACAAGGCCATATTGGCGTAGCCAAACTCGATTTTACGATCGAGTAGGGTTCAACTCATTTACCCGGACATTTTGCTTTTGAACGAACAAAAACTCTGTCGAGCATTGAACATAAATCCCGTATAAATCCTGCCATACCAAGGTTTACTTGACAAAGCCGGGCTTACGACACACTTTGCTCTATACGCTAAAAATACCCCGGACCATATCCTTTGAGCAATGCCACTCTTTGCTTCACAGGGCTACACAAATGGCCCCAGACATATGTAGGCCAAGCAACGCTCAATCGTTACACTGCAACTACATTGGGGGGATCCATTTGCCTACCTGGTCTCCTCAATGTGCATGTCTTGCATTTCAAGTACCTGCTGCTCAGTTCAAGCTTATTAAGGTTGAGCAGTTTATGTGCAACCAGTGCCACGGGCTGATGGAAGGCTAAACCCTGCCCATCGCATGGCACCCTGTGTTTTGCGAAGAGATCGTGCAAGGGCCCTGCCCAAAGCAACCAACGGATACTTTATTTTTGACCGGAGGTGCAACCCCGAGCACAGACGGTGCATGCAGCTCTGGGCTTTCAACGGCACGAGCTGCCAGTGACATGGTTCTGTTTATCACGTTATTACGGAGTACTGTCCACTGTATGTCAAGCGAAGAGTCCTCTCTTCTCTCTTTTCGCTTCATCAACTTTCCGGGTTATGTCGTGAAGCCCTCAAGCTACTATGTCTCACATCTGCATCCTGTGTCTCCCTCTCCATGGAACATGACCCGGTCAGTCACCTTCCGTTGGTCAAAATCAGACACGTACCAAATCGTTTCCTACTCACTCTCCCGGTGCAAAGCTCGTTCTCGTTGGGGTTTATACCATGATACTTGACTCTTTCTTTGACGAAAAATGCTTCTTCTATGATACAAAGATTCGATATCTACAACATGACACAATCTTTACCCGCGGTTAAGCACTTACATCAAAACCAGCTCGACGCACCTACCACCGCCCAGCTGTACGCTAGAGCTTAGCTTTTTCAGAATATCTCCATACACGCCCTATGTCCCATAGCTGCTTGTTCCATAGGCGCGCCTGCGAGGTGGTGGAGGACTGGAGACTTTAAGCAGTCCAAGAAAAACCACTCAGAACTGGACCGCCGGGGTGTCGCCATTGGTCGCCCGCCGAGCACCCTCCCGGCTCGGTGAGAAGGACATGGCCTAGCTACGAAACCGTTCGGCTCTGACCTCGGGAAGAAGGGAATGTACAAAGTCAGTTTTGTCAACCAAGCACATTATTTGATACTGGGTGTCAATGGATGGTCACTTTTCTTTGTAGAGACCCAGGTACATGGCTGGCTATCTATCATCCGTCATCCCGTCCCTCCAATTACTGCTGTCGCCGAAGCAGCAGGCCTGTTTTTATGTACAGCATAACGTGTCAAGGGCATGCACGACAGAGCTGCCGCGCATTAAAATATAGAGACAAACATGACGTGCAAATTGATATTAGGGTGTAGTTTTTACCAATTGGAACCAAGATTTGGGTCAAACTGGCGGTGGCCGAATTCCGCTCAAGTTCGACAATGACAAGAATCTGTCTTCGCAAGGTACTCAATCAGCTCACCTTGTTACTCACCCCGGAATCCATGAAAAGAAGAAGTCGGCAGCTAGGGGACCTACATGCCAAGAGGTTTATCACTATTATCAGGGGTTATTACTGGCTAAGTGGAGGGATAATTCTCCGCCCCCATGCCTCAAGAGAATGGGTCAGAGACAAAGATCCAGTCTTGTCTTCTTTTCTTCTACTGAAGCAAGGCGACCCCAGCGTCTGGGGCAGATTCGAACAGATACACCGAGGTTAGGTCGGGTAACGCCAAATATGCCTATCCACCTCATGTGTACGAATATCAAAAAGTCACCTGGCTCGCCTTAATTACTTCTCACTGATGTACTGGGAAAACTGTTGTGGTAAGAAGATGGTGGACCTCCACATGGCCACACATCGCAGGTTGGCTGCACGATCTTCAGCCGGTGATGACCCCATCTTATACCTTTGCAAGCATTGCAAATCCGTATGATGCCACTATAATGCGCTCGAATCCTCTTGCTCTGGTTCTACCATTACTGCAATTCATGCACCCTATTCAAGACGAAGAGGGTGTCATGGCACATGTACGGTAGGACACCAAACTCTCTTTCACCACAGTCCGACCTGGTTCCGGGTCTTCACCGAGATCTCTTCGCGAGACATGGTCAGATCTGATCCACTCTTTAGTCCTCATCATTGGGCCAGCTCAATGGCTTGATTTCATCGACAACACTACCGCCGAGCATGTAACTTTTTAACGGAGATACTCGGCCAATCGGTGTCGTAATTTCCACCGAGGATATGGGACCTTCACCGGTGACCGATGCAAGGCGCCATCAGCCGAGTGTACCTGATCTGCTTGCTGAACTTCAATTGTTCATCAGACACATAAGAATCGAAGGCAACAGAATGTGAACATGCAAAATCCAGAGAATAATTGCATATACTTAATGTCTCATTTTGAGTTATCACAGTATAGAAACCTTGCTTAGCATGTGTTCAAGAAGGAAGGGTTTCTAAACAGCAGAACCCAAGAGTTGCCAGTATTCTTGATCTCGAACCTTTTTCCGCTCTTGACTTCCGAATATCGAAAGATGGTTGCCGGACTGGGGCCGGTGCCGATACGATACTGAACGAAGCTTCCGTCTTATAGGGTGATCACGGACCGAAAAGACCGCTCCAATGCTGCTCCGTGACCCTCAAGATAACGAATAAATTACCTATGTATACGGTAGCATTGCTCAATTCAACACCCCAACCTTGGTTTCCAGTCAAAGGCTATCTTTGCCATGCGTAGGGATTCTTTAAAACTCTGCGGTACGCCCTTGAAGGGTGCCAATTACTCGTACATCCAGATCACAGTTGTGCAGTTACTCCTCTCAAGCCACTGTGGCCATATGGAGACTGCAAGTTGATCGGCCTTCTTTGGGTATGCCGCTCATGTGATCTTTGGTATTCTTTATCCCCCCTACTGGGTTTACAGTGTGTTCGTCAAGCTCAGCAATCAGATGTTTTAATTTACCTAAACGATCAGCTGACAATTGTAGATATGTGACCAAGCATAGCATCCCACGTCTGAGTTTGTAACCAGTAACTCCATTGCCCATGCCTAATCATAGTCCATACTGGATATATAACAGAATATAGAGAATATCGATCCGCCTAGAACAAAGCTGAAATGCAAGTCACTAATATATTTAGGCATTGTGACTACCACTTCTGGCCTTTTGTCCAAGAAGAACTTTGAAGCTCGCCCTTATCGTTCTTGGTCGTCCCAATCTCGTCACGCTTGTCATCAACTAGCCTTCCCCACTCAAGCAGCAATCTAAAGAGATATACTTCCCTATCCTTCTCGCCCAGCGCTTGCTCTGCCCATTTGGCACCCTGCTGGGCGATCCATAGCGCATCTTTTGTGTGCCCCTTCATGTCGGTGTCACGCCCGTTAAGGTGCGCTTTCTTTTGCGTGCCAGTGAAGTAGGTCAAAGTGGTGTGCAGACCCTGATAACGCGTGTCGATGGGTACGAAGTGCAGCCAGGGGATCAGGCGATCACTATACCATGTCCGGAAGATGGTGGAGATAAAAGGCACACTCTTTGAGCGGATCACACGGAGAAGGTCGGGTGAGGGTCCATTGTCCTTGTCCAGGAGGAGGATGAAGCGGAACTCGAGAGGTTCTTGGTCCTGCGCTTCATCCACAATGGGGTATGTCTGATGAAGAAGCTCACAGTTGCGGCCCATGCAGCCTTGATAGTCGTTCATACCGACACTCATGGGCATCACGAGATTCGCTTCTGTGATTGGTACTTTCTCATGATGATATTTGGGCGGGTCGTCGGAAGTTGGGAGGATCATTGAGACCTCGTCCTTGGGATTCCGGTTGCCAAGCATGTGGAGGAGGCGGAACTTATGGTTGCCGCGCAAAGCCTGGTCTGAGATAACTTCGTGTCCAGTCTGGCCTCGCCAGAACATGCTGTCGTATCGGCGGTCAAATCCCCAGCTCAAGTCCGCTTTATCGTCCTCCGGTTGCGGAAGGGGTATCAAGATGTCCTGGAACGGTTCTGACTTGGACGGTCCAAATAGGGGCAGCAGATCCCTGATGGGTTTAGTATGGGGGCTCGAGAGGGATATTCCATGAAGATACTTTAGGTCAGGTTGGGAGCAGTACTCAAGAGAGCGCTCCCAGTTGACCATGAGCTGCGCCTTTGAGTGCCTTCGCACACAATCTGCGCAAAACTCGCCGATATTCCAGTGAGGTCTGGTTCGAGTTTTGGAGCCAGGAGGGCATGCCTCAACCTGCATCTGACGATAGTTGGCTGGAGATGTCGTGAATTTCCACTCCTTTTGAAAGTACTCAGGGAGTGCAGGTAAGGGATGAAACGCAGGGGTTTCGACGGGCTTCACTTCGTTATTAAGGACATCGCCTCCATCAATTGACCTCTTCGATATCAAATTAACAATTGGGGTCAGGTCGGCTCTGTTCTGTCCATTGGCAGTCTCCCACGATGGGAGAATTCGTGGTGTTGTCTCGAGATTGATCGGGAAAAGCATGTCCGGCAGGAACTTAGCAAATTTGTTGATTGTGGTCACGAGGCCGTCGAGCATCTCCGCCTCATATCCAGTAATTTCTGGGAGCCTCGATGCATTGCCGTTCTTGATGCCTATGGTATGAACGCCAGGCATGCCAGACAATATGGAAGCCCGTTGTCGTAGCTTCCTTGGGGGAATAGCTCTGAACGGAGCTAAATCTTGATCAATCTGATCGAATCGATCAATAATAGCAGTGTCCTTGGCAAGCTCATACCAGTCTTTGAAGGCGGGAGGAGGTTCCCGTCCATCATGACGGTCCTTATATATTTTGTGGGCAATAGGAAGACTTCCACTAGTGCTTGCCTCTGTCTTCCACCGGTTATGTCTGATGTTAGCCCTGTATATGAAGTCGTTCACAGGATGACGCTGGAATGACTGCGGCTCCGTTTTGCGGATGAACACGGTGGTGCCTAAAGCAAGGCCAACAAGGAGGGCCAACAAAACGAACCGCCGAATGAATATGATGGATTGTACACCGTGGGTGTAGGTGAAGACGATCATGCCAAATGCAATGAAGTAAAGCGGCATGATCTCGGGAAGGCGCGCAGGATGAAGATAGTCTCCGTACTGGAAAATATTCTGACAGGCCTTCACCGTTCCTGCGAGAAACGTGATGATACTGGTTGGTGTAAGTGGTGACGTCTCGCAAACCCAGAAGCTTGCCGAGATCATGAGGGCTGCAAATGCAACACTGTCGACGATAATATCGAAACCGTAGAGGAATCCGAAGCCAGCGTGTAGTACGGATGAGCCCCCGAAGATTCTGCTTCCAACCCACACAAGGCCCATTGACAGTGATGAGAGTGTAAGAACTGTGCCCAGAGTCCTAAGACGAAGCTTAGCTGTTCGCGACCAGGCCAAAAGGCGCCAGAGGAGGATCACGATGATAGCATCGAGAACGAGTCCCATGCATTGAAAAGCAAGGGTCATCCGCTTGCTCTCGACGCGCTCAAAACAGTAATACGTAGAGCGGGTAATCCGGCCGGCGGCATAGTATGTGCCTGTAGAGAACACAATAATACTGGATATTGCCATAGTAAGGACAACTCTGGGCCCAGTGAACCATTCGACTAGGTCGTCAAAGCACGACCGCCAGGGGTCATCAGGGTCCTCTAGGGGTGGAAGACCCCATTTTCGTCGAGTAGTAAAGATTTCATATGCGAAGAAAAGAAGACATAGGAACGACTAGAGTTATTAGTTTTTTAAGTGGTTGGTTAATTGCTGGCGTAGGGATGCACTCACCTCAAGGCCAGGAGTCGCGCATTGCTGCTGATAGTTTACACGGTGAAAAATCTCGAGCCTTAGTACGATGCATAGCACAAGAACTGGGAGCGACAGTCTTCTAGGCCGTCCGGGAAGATGATGATTCTGGCTATGAGACGCAGCGTCGGGTGCGCTATTGAGCTGAGAGTCTCGGCGACGAGGCGTCTTGAACCGTCCGTCTGCGCCTGGGAACCACTTGGTAAGACAGCTTATACCATAGCAGATTAAGCCGGAGAGGAGAAATACAAGAAATGATGATAGTCTTGGGCTCTCTGAGCGTTATCTCATGTTAGTTTCTTGGAACATTCTCAAAGAGACAAGTGAGTTGGAACTAACCAGTTAGAGAATGACGCTCAAGGTTTTGAGATATGTAAAAGAATGAAGACGCGGCGCTTTTTAATAGTATTAGCTGAATGTTCTACAGGTAGAGTTTGGTAGTCAGAGAGTAAGAGGTATACCATAATGCAAATAACTGAACCACCGTATCGCCAGCCATGATGATTTGATGCGGCTCTCAAAGCCAAGATAGACTAAATCAACAGATATAGAAGCTCAAACACGACCTCTAGGTTACTCATGTCGTCGCAATCATGTGACTGACACTCAAAATTAAGCATAAGAATAAGCTTCAAGTTTGTACAATCGTTAATCGAGGCTCATGTCATAGTCGTCAATTCAAGTCATGATAGAGAAAAAGCACAAGCTTGGTTATAAAAGCTGAAGTAAATCCAGCCCTTGGTCATCTTTTAGCTGATGATTTAGGGGGGATCGAGCTTACGAACACCCCCTGAGAAATTACCTAAGCTGACGTTTATTCGTTGGCCGTTTCATCTACAGCGGCTGAGAAACTAAAACGGCCCACTACTTCTTAGGGGTCCCTCCCCTATAGTTATCTATCTTCGATAACGGCCGGTTATCAAAAGTTAAACCTCAAAATAATGTAACAGCTCGAAAGCCTCAAACTATCCATGGCCGGCCTCAACGACGTGCCCTTCATCAAGGGTCTTGCCGTGCCCTCCGTATGCGCCCTCATCATCTTCCTCGGCTACTTCTCCCAATTCGTCTTCCACTACTCGACTACTCTCGAACCAGGTCCCCCCTCACGTCGCGAAACCATCATCTTCAACAGTCTCCTGTTCATCCTCTGGATAACCTACTACCGCGCCGTTACCGTCGATCCGGGCCGTTATACCTTCAAGGACCGCGTTATCGAGGCCGATGGTCAGCGCTGGTGTAATAAATGCGCGGCTCCCAAACCTCCCAGGGCGCATCATTGTCGTCATTGTGCGAGATGTGTGCCAAAGATGGATCATCACTGTCCCTGGACGAGAAATTGTGTGTCCATGACCACGTTTCCGCATTTTATGCGCTTCTTGATATACACGAATATGTCACTATGGATGCTCGGATATTTCTTATGGCAGCGCTTCTCCAAAATCTGGGAACACCGTCGTCTGCCCGCATACCTAGGTCCTAGTCTCCCCGGGCTAATCGGTCTATCCCTTATTGCCATAGTCAACTTCTGCACCACTGTTGCCCTGGGTATCATGCTCATCAACACCGTCAAGGCGTGGATATTCAACCAGACTATGATAGAGGGATGGGAGCAGGACCGGCATGAGGCTTTGATGGATAAAGGACCTAAGGAATGGTGGGACATCATGGGACCAGATGGTGAAAAGGTCCGGTTCGAGAGACTTGAGTTTCCATATGATATTGGCTTCTTCGACAACATGGCACAGGCAATGGGCTCCCGTAACATCCTCATGTGGTTCTTCCCCCTCGCTGGAAACCCCACCATCGCCAAAGACGGCATTGGCTCAGGCTGGACATGGGAAGAGAACGGCTTCAACCGCGTCGAAGGTCTCTGGCCACCTCCCGATCCCGACAAGCTCCGCCGAGCCGCTCGAGGCTGGCCAGCTGCAAACCGCGACTACGCCGAAGAATTGCGTCAAGCTAACATGAGCTCCAGCGATTTCAAGGCTGGCTTTCTCAAGCGTCAGGCTGATGACGAGAAGCGCAAGAAGCACCTCATGGCGGAGCTGGAAGAGGTTGACGACTTTGATATGTATGATGATGAAGAGTACGAACGCGACCTTGACGATGGGCTCCGGTGGGTAAATTCGGATGGCGATCGACTACGAGATTACGGTGTCGATGAGGAAGACTCGGAAGCTGAAGTGGCAGACGATGATGTGCCGCTTGCAGAATTGATACGAAGAAGGAAAGTAACACAACGAGATGATCAAGCCGATTGAGCCAATATTGAGAGTAAAGAATAGAAGTTTCAACTCAACAAAAAACCCATTTAACCTTTCTAAAAATAAAATAAAAATCTGTAATCTTCCTGTTATAAATATGAATATCCCCATCCTGCAATCGTACAGAACATCCGTTCCCTTCTGCACACGCTTGCCCAGAGCATCAAGAAAATAAAACCAAACCTCGGCCGTGATTTCTTGCCGCTTCTACAACTCGGTTGCCCAGCTCAGTCTTGTTTGTATACAACAGGAAAAGCGCCCTTTCGTCTCTCTTCCCCATTGTCCCCTTTCTCTTGCGCGCTATGTTGTGATGTATGTATATATATGCAGGTGCCAGAGCTTAACCCATTGAGATTTTCCTGTCATCATGGTTTTTCGACTCCTCAGTAACTTCGTGAAGCATAAACTCGTTGCGTCGACTACCAGTCATCGTCATCGTCCTTCTCCTTCTGCATAGCGTTCTTTCTTGCCAGCAGAGCGTCCGCCAAACTGCCAGACAGGCTGGGTGTAGGCGTGCTGCTACGGCTGCTTCCTCCGTTGGGTGTGTTAAGGCTCATGCCAGAGTCACGCTGCTGGAGCTCGGCAGGCTTGCGGCCGGCAGCAGGACGTTTGGCGGGAGGTGCAGGGGGCGTTGGCTTGGATCGCGGAGGAGCCGGAGGGGCTCGAGGAGCTGGTGGAGCTTGCTCCTCGACATACGCCGCTGGAACCCAAGCCTGTTGATCGGTATTTGGGTTCTTTGCTAACCACCAACCTAGATAGAGATGTCAGTCACCTTGAATCCATGAGAACAAAAGCATGAACTTACCATTGGTCTCCTTCTGTACAATCTCGACTAGTTGGCCGGCAGTAATTGTAAGCTCATTCTCCCGCTGGCCTGCGAAGTCGTACAGGACCTTGGCCATCACCTTGGGAGGGCTTGGGGGACGTGCTGGGGCGGCAGGAGGAGGTGGTGGTGGAGGCGCACGCCCAGCACCACTGGCATTTCGAGTGTGGCTTGGGAGAGGGTTGTGTGCGGCAGGAGTTGGAGCAGCAGAAGCTGCACTAGGGCGAGGAGCGATACGGGGAGTGGCCTGAGTAGCAGCAGCCGGAATAGAAGAAGCGGCGGTGAGGGCGGCTGGTGGCTGAGGTACAGCTCGCGTACCTGCTCCCGGCCGAGGTTTGCTAGCCTGGATGCGAGATGGTCGACCGTTAGGGCCTCCAGGCTTGATCAGCTTGCCTCGAGTGATGGGGCGAGGAGGCACAGGCTTGCCCTTAGGCGTGGGCTTTGAGCCTGAGTTTGGTGGCTCGCCAGGCTGAGTATGGACCGCACCACTCTTGTAGTAGTCAACTGGAAGCTGTGAATCCTTCATGACCTTGACCTGCTGCATCTTGCCAGGCTTCTTAGCGTACTCGATCGTCTCAGCAATCTTGAGGTTGAAACCACCGGGCATAACTCGCTGCATCTGAGTAAACATCTCCGTCTTGAACATACAGTTCATCAAGGGGTCTGCTTCCTGAGGTGAACCAATACCTAGCGAGAACCAGTCATCACGAGCCGACGAAGCGCCAACAAACTTGATAGCTCCCAAGGGAACTGACTTCTCTACTGAGATTTGAGGCTGACCATTGACAAGCATCTGAGCAATGATGTAGAACTTGCTGTTGGTAATGACGAGAATACGGGGACTGGCTTTACTGGAGCGACCGAACTTGGCCTCTAGAATCTCACCACGGCAAGAAAAGATAGCCTTTTCGTTTGTGCCGATAGCGGCAGCGTTCCGGATCTGAGCTCCAGGTCCAGTGCTTGCATTAATTCCCAGGTAGTCACCAAGGAATCTTCGGGAGCCCAGCAAACTCATACGACGTCTCTCTTTACGACCTCCGAGAATTTGGTGACCTTGGTCACGGAGTTGGAGATACTCGGCTCCAGTTCGCTTCTTTCGCCAGAATCGCTGGATTCGTGTAGCGGACTCGGCTCGGTAGGCAAGGTAAGCCCTCCACATGCGCTGGATTCGGGTAGCCATGTTATGCCAGTATCTGTCTCTCATATGCTCCAGAGCAAAGAGTGTCTCAGGGGCTTTAATAAAGGCCTTTGTGACACCCATTTGCCACTCCTCCTTAGGAATGCTGGTGTCTTCAAGAATCTGCTTGACAGCAGCCTTGGTAGTTCCCTCCCAGGTGAACTCACCAGCATAAGAGGTAGCGGGAGACAGAAGGAAGAATCGATCAACAAACTTGTCGAAATCTTGACGGTATGCAAAACCGGCTCGACGAATGCGGACGTTCTCTTGAAGACCAAGATACTTGATCTGATGAAGAACATTAGGGCTGTTGTACTCTGTTGGCGACTTGTTCTCGTTTGGCTTGATAGTACGGATGTATGAGGGCTGGCACTTCATCAACGTGTCGACCAGGGCATTGGCGGACGCTCGGATACGATCACCTGAAGAGGGAGGTTGCTTTCGGTTATCTGTATCAACGGGACGAGGGAATAGGGTATGGATGAATTGGTTTCCACTGTGCTGGAAGAGACTCAATAGACCCTTGAGAAGCTGATCCTTGTTCTTATCCGTAATACCTTCAACGGTATATGTAACATCACCAGCATAATGCTTGATGATGAAGTTTCCTTGTCGAGGGGTAAGATGAGCGTGCGACATGCCGCTGATGCTCTGCATAAATGTACGATCGCAAGCAGCGGGATCGGCGTGCGCAGTCTTGGTAGCGTCCTTCATGGCGGAGAAGATACCAACTGGTCGAACCTGCTCGATAAGATCGCACACAACCTTGTTATCGAAATACTTGATAGGTGTCCACTGAATCTGCTCACGGGCGTATTCCTCCTGCTCGGCCTTCAAGGTCAGCTGGATGAAGATTTGCTGTAGCTTCTCGTTGACATAGTTGATGCATAGTTGTTCGAAACTGTTCTTCTCGAAAATCTCAAATCCATAAATATCCAGGATACCAATCGTGTTGGTGGTTGGTTGTCTCGCCTTGAGAGACTTGTTGATGCGCTCAACAATCCAGTCGAAAAGGTTACTATAAATGGCCATGGCTAGGGCGTCTCGTGTAGCCTGTGCTTGGGAAGGGTTGGCAGGTGATTCAATAACCTCGCCATTTCGAGGTGTCAGGATTCGGATTGTGATACCGGTGATGAGTTGCTCAGGAGTAACTTCCATCAAATAAGCGGCGAAATCGACCACGGATCTATCTTTGACCTCTGCATATCCGTTCTGGTCCTCCTGGAACTGGATGTTTCCTATCCATAGAATAGCCGATAGCATTCGGAAGATATCGTCTTGCTCAGCCTGAGAGAGACCAATAACCTTCATGGCATTGAGAGTATCCTCGAACTCGGCGAGATCGTCGATACCATCAACATCTAAACATTTTGACCGGCTAGTATAGACATAGGTCTCGGGTTTTTGAACACCAAACGTTTGGCGGTATTGTTCTGAGGCACCCTTTGCGAATTGGTAAAAGATGTGGAAGTTCCGCTCGTTCGTGATCTGGCCCACCACTCGCGACTTCTCCAGGAGATAGTTTGTAATGTCGGCACCCACGGGTTCGCCCTGGGCGTTGAAGTGGATTTGTAGGTACTTGCCGAATCGTGAAGAGTTGTTGTTTCGTAGGGTCTTTGCATTTCCGAATGATTCGAGCAAAGGGTTGGTTGCCAGCACCATGTCCTTGATCTGCTTAATGTCTCCCGACTCTCCACCAGACACGCTGGCAATGTACTGCATAATGCGCTTGGCTGCCTCGGTCTTTCCGGCACCGGATTCTCCTGAAATAATGACACACTGGTTGTCGCTGTACGCCTTCATGTTGTAGTATGAGGCCTCGGCAATGGCGAAGACGTGGGGGGGCATCTCGAGTCGATTCTTGCCCATGTAGCTCTCGAGGACCTGGTCGGTATAGATACCCAGATCCCGGAAGGGGTTGACGGAGACCAACACATGGCCAATATAGGTATAAATCTCGGCGCCTTCGAATCGCTTCTTCAAGTTCTCGTTGATGGCCTCGTTGGAGACCTTACTCAGTAGAGTCAGATCGGAAACACCAATCTCCTTCTTCTTAGTTGTCTCAAAGGTGGCCTTCTTGGGTTTCGCGACTCCGTTTGCGCCGTCCGCGGCTGGGCCGGCGCCCTTGTTCTTAGGGCGTCTCGATATTCCCTAAGAAGAGAGGAAGATATGTCAGCGAAGTAGGTGCCGATATGGAAGGATTGACACAGTACCATGATGTGCGACTATTGGGGTCGAGAGGGGGTTAGGGAGATAAGGAAAGGTAGCTGGTTATTTAGATTGCGTTTAAACAGGCATCAGACGATCAAACCCGTGAGAAAAAAGAACTGAAAATCTCCGATGTAAATTGTCGGAGAAGAAAATGCGATGTTTAGTCCAAAGGAGACGACGCTGGGCTAGAGGCTTTGGCGTGGTGTGGCTGGAGTCGAGATTGTGTTCAGTGATGATCTGGTGCCTGACAGGAGTGACGAAACGCCGACAATTTTCCGCTCAGCACAGCCCCCTAGATTACTGCCCAGCCTTACGCAATAAGTGGCGGGAGCAACTGCGAATGTCTGGCTACTGTATGAAAACGCGCGGCATTAAAAGTTTGATCCAGGCAGCATTAAACTCTTGGAATTGGAGAGTAGATAGCTAATTCACTTGGTTCGCACCGTTCCCCAGGTTGATTCTAAATTTAAGAATATCCTGATTCGCTATCCCTGCGGTAAAGAATGGCGCCTTGCTTTTTTACTCGCCCAAGCCGATGTGTCGTCATTGTACGTGCCATAGTTGGCTTATTCAGGGAATAAGAGTCGTCTCAACTTGCTGTTATTGTCTTGAATGTGTCTAATCATGAATGATCCACCCATGTTCTAACCATTATTGTTGAAAAGAGTGGTTATCAACGTTCGTCGGAGTATATTGAGCAGGGGTGTTGAAGAACATTACTGGGGTCAGTGTTCGGTACAAGTATTTCAGCCAATACCAATCAAGGACAGGCCTCGTCAGCAGCTTACATGTTGGTAAGCCATTACTTTCTTTAAGAATCAAACTGTTCCCACTACATGTTTGCTAGGACTCGAGGTGGGTTGTAAACTTGTGATAGGGTCTATACAATACGGTACGATGAGGCGTTTGGATAAGATTAGGGAAGAAATCTGATATCCTAGGATGCTCGAGGTTAGTTCAGGGTATCTGGTTAAAGTGCTGACAGTGGATAGGTACAGTAACAAGTCTCTTAGTAGGAGATATTTATCTATTTGTATATCTTTACGTGCCTACATAAGCAGCTGCATCTGTTTGTGCGTTATATTTAGGTCTGCCGGGATTGACGGTTAACCGTTGACTTGGTTTAAGTTTACATCACTATATTTCATCCTCCAGCACGTCGTTGTACAAGGTTTGACGACAAAATGCAAAGCATAAAGGGATCAGAGTTTGGAAACCGTTGAACTCATGCAAATAACACTGGAGTCTATGCAATTAATCATCTAGAAACAAACCAAGTGGCCTGGCCCACGTTCATGAACCACTCCGTACTGCAACAGCTTCAAGCGTCTTGGCTTGCATCTCGTTCCCCGCCAAACAAGCTCCGGACCCGATCTCGCGTCCATCATGATGGATTAACTTGAGACTATCCTCCACGGAAGAACGATGCATCCGCTCAGGCACAATAACGCTCTTCTTTCTCCTAGCGACAAACTGATCGTCCAATCCCCTGTCTTCTGACGCAGCTCATAGCTCCCTCGGTTGCGGGGTAGCACCACCAAAACCCGAAGGTGGCATGGCATGCTCTGGGCTGGTGACGGATCAAGCCAACCAAGCCGAAACATCCAATGCGCATAAACATGGTCTTGCGCTGCCGCATCAACGGCCCATTTCTGAGACCTTAGCTTGAGTGGTTGGAGTAGATAAACTATAAACACCGCCGCATCCATTCGTGCTGAGACCTGACTATTTCCTTCTTCTCCTAACATTGTCGCACTTGCACCAATATTTGACTTACACTCAACCCACACTTGAACTCCACTACTACACTTACCAATCCCACACTTAAACATCACCACAATGGCCGACACTACTGAGCAGCAGCAGACCAAGCTCGTCGATGATTCTTCCATCTCTCCCGTTGAGCGAAGAAACTCACTGGAAGCCCACCTCAAGCACCGCCCCGAGCGCGCCGAGCTCGTCGAGAGTAAGCCAACCCCCCATCGTTTCGAGTGTGAAGTGCACACTGCTTACAGGCCTGCCCCCAAAACAGAAAACATCCTGCCGGCCTCTACAGCAGCGCCAGGCCTCCTAGCGCACCAGAAGGAGGTGAGTTAGCCCAGCCCAAACCGGCGAAGCCAACCCTTGCTAACATCTTCTTTCCCCGCGCCCAGCTCGAGAAGCACATGCTCGAGGACAAGCTCAACGACAAGATCTCGCACCGTCCAGACCCTGAAGCTCTCATTAAGGAAGGCGTTCTTCGCGACGACCCGCGCAGCGTGGCTCAAGACGAAGCTGCTAAGAAATACGACGAGGCTATCGAGGACGAGTATGCCAAGCGTGAGGGTGGCGCCTGAGCATGATGTCATGCGACAAGGTCATGAGCCTCGGCACTCATGATACCAAAGTGGAATGTCTTTTATTTTTGGGCTTGGAATGAATTAAATGAACTGTCTATTGCTGGCTATGTTGATCACAGAAAACAAATGAGTGGGCGCTAGCTATTAGGCCTCACATTGGGCTGTTATACTTATGTTGACAAAGAAAATATTGAATTGTTACATCTCCTCTTACGTGGACTAACACGGAGCTCGGGGCGTGAGGTTACAATTCACACCACACACGCCAGCTCGGTTGGGCAGTGACAACGGCTATTAATCCACGCAAGGTGGGATTTCCATCTCATCCTTTTTTTCTGCACTCTAAGCCTCTTTGATGCGAAATTTCAGCGTAGAGAAACTCTTCAAGCACGACACAATGACAAAGTGGAGGACAACTGCAGACGAGAAAGCTCTAAAAAGAAGACCCCTGTGATGAAGGACGGGGTTGGGCTGCAGGTACCGAGCGGGAGGGCACCCAAGACCCCATCCAGTCGCAGCGCCCAACCCGTCACACCATCAATTATTCTTGCGTCTTTGTCTCGGACCCTTCTTCTTGGGAGGGGATCTCCAGAAATCAAGGAACGAAGCAAAAGTAAAATTAGGGGAAGTAGCTGAAACATGTGGGAGAAAGAGAGGGAGAGTGTGTGTGTGATGGAAAATTCTTCCATAGTTTGAAATTGATTCGCCATCGCCGGACCAGTCCGGCGGGCCGTCTCGAATGTCTTCCAGCCATCTCGACTTATAAGAGGTCAAGGTGGGAGATTTAGCCCTCTAATAAATGCCAGCGCGGACCACATTGTGCCCGACGCTCATATAGTAAAAGTACAGTAAAGGGTAGTAGAGGCAGAAAGACAAAGGAAAAGAAAAAGGAAACCAGTCTCGGTCTTAGTCCAGCCCCATCTCAATGTCTTGCCAATCTCGCTGGTCGTTGCAAAAATCCATGCTCTTCAAGTATTCCATAATACAACGCCGCGCTGGGCAAAATCCTTCTTCAAGATGTCAAAACGCCAGTCTATCTATGTATGCTGTTGCCCGTGCCCGTTGTGTATCGCTGTTCGAAATCGACAAAAAAGACATAGGAAATATAAAAGGAGGCAGTCGCCGGTGATCGCTTATGTTCTCGTGTATGCGCCCGAGTATTTTGGTGCGGGCGAGTCCTTTTCGAACCCGACTTTGTTGTGGTTGATGACCAAGTTTCGGCCAGAGCTGGCGACTTGTGTGGTGTGCTTGTCTATATCGATGGTTAGAGTGGGTCCCAAATATATTGAAGAGCCCGGAGACTCGGTAGCAGGTAACTTACCAGCACCATACTCGCGGTACTCGCCGGGAGAAAGAGATCGAGGTGTTGTGCTGCCTGAAGAGCTGTACGAACCAGAAGAGTAGCTGTACGAGCTGGAGATTGAAGGCTCCTTGTTGCTCTGGTGGATCTGGACGGTATAAGGGGAGCTCATGATTGCAGTTGTGTGCGAGAGTAGTTGTTGTTTGCAAGAGTTGTCTGTCTTGTTGAGATTTGTTGACGAGAGTTGTTATTTAAGTAGACGGGCGTTGTCTGAGTGTTTGAGTCTTTGTATTTAGAATGTTTGATGAGAATGGAAAGGGGAATGGCACTGATGGTGAGGAAGGGGGTCTATATGTATTTGAAGCTTGGTGTTGCGAAACGATAGTACGTACTCTATCATTTGTAAGTGGATTTAACCTAAGACTTACTGCCTGGAGGACCAGGATTGCCCAGCAAAGCACAAGGCATGCTGCACGCTAGGTAGCCTCCAACATGGGGGGGGCTATAGGAATTCCATCAAAGTTCAGGGGAGTGAGTCAAGGAGAGACTGGACTGGACGTGAGACGATACCAGACCAGATGAAGAACAGAGCACGCGCATTGGGTCCCCCGGGCCCGGCACGGCAGGCGGGCCATCTAAGGCACGACGGGAGCACTAGCGATGGTGTGTGTAATACTGGGGGCAGTAATAATAAATGGGAATGGACAATACGGGGTACAGCATAACGGGGCGTAGTCAAACCATTGGGCATCGAGTGGCCGTTAAGGGCAAGGGGACCAGAGTCTAGAGGAAAACCACCCTGGCTTAGGCCTGGCTTTCGCAATAATTAGCGAAGTCTTCTCCTTCTCCATAATGGAACTTGGCCTAAGCACGGGGTCATGCCATGACAGCACTTCCATCTCTGGGCTGCGGTGGCGAAATTCTGGCCGTCAAGTGAAGCTTGGTGACGCTGGATAGGGCGGGGCCTTTAGCGAACAAGGACGAATGAGTAGTCTTTGATGCAAGGCAGGGCAAAACCAAGCCCCACGGCGTGTGCGAGTGAACAGGACCAGGTTTGATGGGGGTATAATACGTACGTACGGAATGGTCGAAAATAGACGAAACAAGACAAGACGACGATAGTGCACTGTTGTTGCCTGTAATTGGGGGCCACAACTTACCTATTCCAGTCTGTGGTTGTTAAGAGCCAAACACCAACACGACCTTGAACCTTTAGAGCTTATTAGGGAAAACAGGGGCTCAATTCACGATGCGACGACTTTGAGTGAATGCATGAAACACTCGCAGCAGCCGTCATACTAAAGCCCAGGCTAGGAACCAGGCTGCCAGGCACCGCAGGCACCAGCGCAAGTAACACGTACCACTGCCTTGGGATCGTGGAGCTAACTTAGTGATCAGATAAAAATATCCAGGATGGGGAAGCAAATAGTGAGGCCACGATCCGTGATTTTTTCATTCCAGGCTTTGTCTCAGACATCGTTCTCCTTTATCGACCCCTTTATCTTTATCTGTTATCTTTCGTACAAGGCAAGTCTCGACTTTCATGACTGGCTATGCCCTCGTACAGCAGTCAGATCTGTCGATGCCCAAACACTAAACATCTGTGTCTGAGCATGCACCCGACAACTGAGCCTATTGA
>ONZP01000265.1:0-27782 GCA_900312805.1 Fusarium torulosum
ATATATATATTAGCTATTAGCTGATTTATTTATTTAAGGAGGTCTAAAAGGTAAGCGGTTTTACTAAATCCTATTTATCTCCTATTAATTTAGTATATCTAATAAGACGAAATTAATTATACTACTACCCTTAAACTCTAATCTAAGAAACCACTTAAGCTAATTATTAATAATAATATGTATTAGCTATTATATCTCTATATAATCCATAGGGCTCTATAGTTAAAAACCTCTATTAAACTCCTACTAATTAAATATAAGGCATAATAGGAGGATAAATATAGGTTTAAAAAGACTAGCTAAATAATATAAGCTAAGTTAGTAAAAAAACCACACATCCTCCGAGATAAGAATTAGCTAATAGATAAAGACTAGGAGGTTCTTTATTATTTAGAGGCTATTCTAACTATTTTTAAGACTATAATAAAGATACTTAAGGGTAATAAATATATCTATAGGCATAAATAAGGCTAGGCCGGCTCCTATAGTAATATCTGGGATATAATACTTAGCTATAAGTTACTACTTAATATACTAGAAGAATATAAGTAGCTTACTACTAACTTTCCTAATCTAGAGTACTTCCATATTAGAATTAACCTTATTTAGGATAA
The DNA here is from genome assembly GCA_900312805.1 of Fusarium torulosum. Taxonomy (NCBI): domain Eukaryota; kingdom Fungi; phylum Ascomycota; class Sordariomycetes; order Hypocreales; family Nectriaceae; genus Fusarium; species Fusarium torulosum. The sequence goes on from ONZP01000265.1 coordinate 615, forward strand.
GCTAGATAAATATTATTAGCGACTAGATGAGATACCTATCTACTATATAGCTATAATACTCTATCCAGCTTATTATTAGGACTGGTTTAATAAAACATGGGCTTATAAGCCTAATTAGATTAAAAAAGCAAAAAAGATAATTACCAATATCTAGCTATCTGATTATACTTATCTCGAGGTTAGAACTAATAATAGCAGAGGCAATAATAAGCCACCGGTAAAAAGACCTTAGTTTTTTAACCCCTTCGAGAAGAATAATTATATACCAAACTTACTACTAGCCCACATAGTAGCTATTATTAGTAATAAGTATTAAGCGTGGCAGACGGATTATAACACCAGCGATAATAACATTTATAATCTAATTAGTTACTAGATCACTAAGCAAAGTAGATATCCTCGGTTATCTAGGATAGCCTTAGACTTCCTAATAATTTAGCCGATATTAGCCGAGTATAAGAGGTTTATTTTTAGCTACTAATAAGATAGTCTCGGGGTTATATACGAACCTAAATACTAAGATTATTACTATATATTAGGTCTTATACTCTTAATACCATACTGGCCTTATTAAGGATCTAGATCTATTACTTAAGTTATACCTTAAAAGTAAGCCTAATACCAGTTATGGGACTCTAAGCGACGGCGAGCTAGCGCTTACTGAGATAAAATGGCTATTAGAGGGCGAGAATAGCACCAGCGAGGTTAATAATTTATTATAGTAGTAATAAGCTAAAGAGTTAATATCAAACTCTAAAAGTAAGGCTAAATAAACACCCACGAGGTTATAAATAGCCTTAAAATTCTACTTATAAATCCACTTATAAATCCACATATATATATCTATTCCACTCCGCTCGAATATATATTATATCCACTATATAATTACCTAAAAATCCATATATCCACTCTACTTGGTCCAAAGTGGAGTGGATATAGTGGTTCTAACCCTTGCTTATAGACCTTTTTAAATAGTTCAAAGTATATAATATTAACAAGCTAGAGTAAATGAGATATAACTTATAAGGAGCTATTTAAAGTATAGTAATTTATTCTCCTAATAATGCCTTATAAAATCGATAGAGCGGTGGGTTTTATAACTATTAAGGATCAGGAGATAACAAGGACTAGTTAATAGGTTAGATTTACCCCGATTAAAGTGCTTTACTTTGTTAAAACCTAGCTAGTTATAACATAATAAGGGAGATTGCCCACTGAGCCAAAAGACCAAAAGATCAACCAGTGCTAACCTTTGGATTGAATGGTAATAATATAGGTCGAGGGATCTGGCTCACTCGCTTACAAAACACGTTACATAAAATTAAAGATAATGAAAAGGAAAAGGAATTGTGAAGTTAAATAAAAAGATACAAAGCAAATAAAATATGATATCTTTTTAAATGGTTAATGTTATAAAAGATTGAAGTAAACTAAAGTTCTATGAAATGACAAGAGTGCCACGGTTGCACTGCGCCTTAAGGTCACCGGGCAAAAGATTGTGCCATAATCGCTATTGCGGCGACTATAGTGAGTGCTACAGCTGCTTATAGAGCCTTATAGCGCTATTACGAAGAACTGGGCCGTAACAAAGAGTCATTATACATAAGCTAGTACTCCCAAATATAAATTTAAACAAGAGCTTGAACCTCGAAGATAGAAGACTGGTCGAGCCTGTGCCTCTTCTCGTATGCCTAGCGTTATAGGAAAAGACCGAGAAAAGATAGAATTTGATCCAGACATAGGATGGCTTATGCTGGCACTGCCTCGACCTTTTTGCCTTTGACTGACTTCCATTCAATGCAAATAGCCGCAACGAAGGAGATACAGGCTGTGGCGGTTGAGATGTAAAATGTTGTGATGATCGCGTCATTGTAAGCTGTGAGGACCGCCGGCATAGCCCCCTTGTCGACAATGCTGTCCAGTTCCGTGGCACCTATAGCTAAGACCGCGTCTGGGTTTAGGCCCTGGATGTTGGCTCCCTCGATGTTGGAAATAAGTTGGTTTTGGAATACATTCTGTGCTACAGAGATGAAGAGCGCGCCGCCAAGGGTTTGAGTAAACATCATGATGGCAGTACCAATGGCAGCATCAGCGCCTTCTAGGCAAGTTTGAACTGCGACCATGACTTGTTGCAAACCAAGCCCAAGTCCGGCACCAAGGATGAACTGGTATCCGATCCATTCTGGTTGATCGGTGTCGACTTTGAAAGTGGTAATCAGACCAGCGCCAATACTGGTCAAGACAGCCGATAGAATCATGAATGGAGCGTAGTAGCCAAACACGGTGACGAGGCTGCCTGCCACCATGGAGATGACGACGAGGCCGAGAATCATGGGCAAATTCATGATACTCGAACGAACAGACGAGACACCTTTAATCGCCTGGAACCAGATGGGAAGCTGCAAATGGAAGTTAGCTTGAGAGTTCGTATAATGGAATTGAGCCTGTCAGGACATACGTAGTAAGTCATCACCAAAAAGGAAGCCCCCAGGAATCCAATGTACATGGCACATCCCCAGATATTTCGGTTCTTGAAGATGCGTGGGGGTACGGTAGCGCGTTCTTGCTTCCAAACTTGTACAACGAGGAAGCCAATGAGCAAAATGCCAGAGACGACAAACAACGCGATAACGCGGCCGCTGTCCCAAGCGTATGTGGTACCCCCCCACTGCAAGGCAAGCAAGAGGCAGACAATGCCTGGGATGAACAAGACTGTTCCCTCAAGGTCCATCAATTGGAGCTGTTCCCGGAATTTCAAGGCAGGAGTACGCTTCTCGCCTTTGGGGAGGTGGAAAAAGAAGATGATGAAGGTGGCGGTAACAGCGCCAAATGGCAAGTTGATATAGAAGCACCATCGCCAGGTCAGGTGGTCGGTGAAGGCACCCCCCATACTAGAATGAGCGCGGTAAGTAAATGAAGACTTAAGATATACACGGGAAGAGTACGAACAGAGGTCCAGCCACGGAGGCAATACCGTACACACCACCGATAAGGCCAAGGTACGCAGGGCGCTGGTGGAGAGGAACAGTTCGCGAGATGATGAGCATAGCACCAGAGAACACGCCGGCAGCACCCATACCAGCAACAGTTCTGCCCAAGATGAGTCCGGTCGAATTAGGCGTGATCCCGCAAACGAAGGAGCCGACCTCAAAGATGAAGAGAGCGACCAGAAATACCCATTTGATCGAGTAGAATGTGTACCATTTTCCGTAGACAAGCTGCAAACAACAGGTGCTCAGCAAATAGGAGGAGCCGTACCATCCAACATCGCCTATAGTATGGAATTGATCGGTGATTCGTGGAATGGCAGTGGCGATGATGGTGTTGTCCTGTTGGCCACTAAGTTAGCGTATGCCTTTCTAAACCCCTTTGTTTGCTTTGGGTACTGGACTCACGAGAGCCATGCAGAACACAGCCAAGAACAGAGCTATGGTGATAAATGCAAGCCGCCATTTCTTTGGGTATTCTGTCTCGTCTTGCACTGCTCCCTCTTCTCCTGTTGCCTCTGGCGGTGTCTCTTGCTGGGGGTCCTTTTGCTCCTCGGGGTGAGTTAGTGTCGGAGTGTGGTCAGCTGCCGCCTTTTCGTTAGGGCTGGATTCTAAGTGCCTCGTTTCATCGGTACTCGGGTAGGCCTTTTTCACACTGCCGGAGTCGGCACAGGAGACGTCCGTCGAGCCGTGGAGAGCATCGTTTGCCATTGTTGCTTCAGGCGGCGTTCTAGTGAAGTTCGAGAGTAGTAGCTTGTAGGAGACGGTAATCGATGGGAATTTGTGTAGCCAATATACGACTAGCTTCCCCCAAACGTCGACGAGAGCAGCTGAACCGATGAGAAGTCAAGATTGAAGATTCGGAGTAAAGGGTTTAGGCCCATTTATTAGCCTGAACTAGAACGGACACCATCACTGCGGGCCGCTGGAAGCGTTCCCGGTGCCCCACTCTGTACCTGGGGAATCACAGCTGGCCGGAGATATACGGAGTGGCCCACGGGGTTAAGTTTAAAATCCGAACACCAATTAACGTACACAACCACCTTTTGGCCCACACCACCTATTAGCCCACCCCTCACGATATCAGGTCACGACTTCAATTAGGAATTGTGCCGCGAAATTAAACTCAATTTGCTGCAAATTACTGGATATCTTCCCCAAGCCTGTCTAGAAGCGATATCCAAGCTTCAGGCGGTATTTCAGGCTGTTCAGCTTCTATTGTGGCCGGCTGTTGGCGTGACTTCTTTGGCGGCTTTGGCTTGGCCCTTTCTATCTCTTCCTTCGTAGGAAATCGTCCCTTGGTCTCGTAGCAGACTTTTTTCCTTCCTTGAGGCTTTAATGACTCTATTTATGACTCTAAATATGCTATTGTAGCTTTACTTATGGTGTTTTCTATCATCAAACTGTCGATCTGTTTGCCGGCCTTAGTACTAATATTAGTGAGCAGTGAATTTCCTACTTTTAATACCGTTGAAGCTGTTGAAGGCTGTGCTGTAAGCTGTTTCTGACTCTTTGGTGTATATGGAAAGTGATCACGGGTCCTCTTGTTAGTCTTTGGTGTTTGAGGCGGCGTTTTTGCTGCTGGGGGCTCCTCTGTATTAACAATACCCTTTAGTGGCTTCTTAGTATCGCTGGGGGAGATTCCGGCGCCACGGAAAGCCTAACGGATATTCCTTTCAGTCATAGCTTTTATTAAAGCCCTCTTAGAATACCGTAGGAAGCGTTGCTTGTTAATTGGGGCGTTGTGACTGAAGCCAGCGTATGGACGAGCCTCATGAGCAAAACGGGTCTTTATCGGGCTAAAGATACCTATATCGAGCGGCTGAGTGATATGTGATATATGCGGTGGAAGGTAAAGGACTCATATATGGTTAAATTCAGCTCGGAAATGGAATCTTGGTGAGATATGACCTGTATCGCGAAGTAGGAAGTTACTGAGGTATTTCTCTTGCTTAGGCGATAAAAGGCGATCCGATTGCTGTGTAATTCGTTGATTTTTATGCCCGGCAATCTGACTATGGATTTTGGATCGCGATATTGCGTATTCGGTTGTAAGAGTGTGAATTCTTTTACCTTCTGTATGTCGCCGAAAAATTTCATTTATTACACGTTCTTTATCATCGAAAACTGAATATATATTAAAAATTTGAAGGAAATCCGATTAAAATTGATAATAATAATAGAATTATGTTGTTATTGATGGTTGGGAAAAACGCGTCGCGTTCAAGTGGGTGAAAAGGTGGGGTGGGCGAAAAGGTGGTTAGGTACGTTAATGCTAAAATTAGTGTCTAAAAATATCTGAACGCTGCCCCGCCAACGAGTAATCCACCACGCCACCACGTGATAACATATTGATCTCTTCTATCTGTAATTATCTCAAACAATATCTAAAAACGCTAAGATTTTGTCAGTGACATGTGCCAATCGCGGCCTAAAAAAGAACGAAGCGAAGTGATGAGAGCCCTCAAAGTCGGCGAGGTAGAGACAGGGAAGTCCTACATACTCGCCAGATCTCAATCTAATTAAGCATATCTAAAAGCAATTGAATCTCAATATCAGGAAGATCTTCCTTGGTTTGGACCTCCTGAAGAATATCGAGGTCGACAAGTCAAGGTTGATTAAATATTTCAAGCTTGTGTGGGTAGCAATCACTCCGCAGCAGATCAATACACTGATTGACTCTCTTCCTCGCCAAGTTACTTCTTACATCCGGGCACAGGGTCAGTATACAAAGTGTCAAAGAGTAAGCTTCATCAATCAAAATGATGTATAATGTGATTTATTTAGAACTGGTTGATTTAATTGTTTATAAGTGAAGTCATCGCATTCAAATATTTTCTCTGCTACGGGGTGGGGTGATCAGGTACTTTTGGACACTAATTTTATCATAGTACTGAAACCACCTTGTCGACCAATTTATCTCGCTTGAATGAACCTACCAATCAAATGGGCGAAAACGTTAAAGAAATTCAGTGTTCTCCTAACTGACGTAACAAACCCTCCAACATACAGGGTATTGATGAAGGAAGTTACCAACGAAGTCTTGTATATGGACTTAACTATAACCCCGGCGGGAACTGAAAAGAATAGTGTCTCAGATGTGTGTGGGGAGGGTGTCGAGGGTGTAACGGGGGAAGGTTCTGTAAGGGTGTGGGGGACGGTAAAGGTGATAAACCATGTCTAGCCCGCCCAATGGGACACAGATACGCTTCCAGAATACACGATATAAGAAGCTTAGGTCACAGGTCGCACCCAGCTCCGCGTATCATGTCTATGTTCTATATTTTCCAAGACGTAAAAAAAAACCGATCAAGGCAAAGGACTCCTAAGCTTTCATCCGTGATGGAGAAACTACTTGATGACGACGTGGAAATGCATCGGTGTCAGCCCTCCGATACCAGCGTCAGGGTTGCCACCGAACATGTGCTCTCGGCATGTGACCTGCTTATGACGAACGTACACACTCGAATGACAATTTATTACCAACTCCCCAGATCGACCAGAGAGTCTCGCCAAGATATCGTCCAGCGACTCAAGACTGGCTTGGAGAAACTGGCCTCACAGGTACCATGCCTAACGGCAACAATCACAATAGACTCAACCTCGAAGCGTGGCCTCATGAAAACGGCAGGCGACGATGACGCCATCCTCCTTCTCGTCCGAGGTGCCGAGACCGTTTCACCCGACCTCCCGTCCTTTGCGCACCTTGAACGTGAGCGGTTTGCGCCTTGGGTTCTTCCGAAAGGCAAGATATATCCGGACGCTCTCATCAACCCTGTACCCTTATTTGAAGGCCAGGACGAGGGTTTACCCGCGTGCGTATTCCAGGTCAATTTCATCGAGGGTGGCCTGATCCTGACCACTGCGATTCACCACTTTGTTGCGGATGGACCCAGCATCGACCTTCTTTTCCAAGCTTGGGCAGCGCACTGTAGAGATGACAAATATGAGCTCTGGACTGATCGCACCATTCTCTCTGGCCCTAACAGTCCCGATGAGGTCGATACACAAGAGCTGGAACGAATTATGGTCTCTCGTGGCTGTAAGGTCGACTCTACCCGAGCGGATCCAAAGAACCCTTGGTCCAATTTTATGGCTGAGCCCACCAAATCTGCTATCGTCAGCTTCCCTGGTAGGGCGATTGCAACCTTGAAGTCTCAAGTCAAAGCTCAAAGCCCATCTACATCGGTCTCCACATCTGACTGTCTCCATGCCGTATTGTGGGCTGGCCTACTTCGGGCCAAGACCACCATGTTAAAGGATAAAGCTGAGGGGGAGTCGTGGGCCATCTTTCCCGTCAATTTCCGTACGCATAGGATCCCTGAGTTTCCTGCAAATTATATCGGCAACGCTTCCTTTTTGAACGGAGCAGTCTTGCCCATTGAGCAGCTTAAAGGGCCTGGAGGAGCACATCAAGCGGCCATGGCGCTACGCAGCACGATTCAGAATGTGGACAGCGCCTATCTGTCAAACGGAAAAGCTTGGGCCAATAGTATACAAGAGCCCTCCACAAGAACGTGGCTGACCAACCCACCGCGTGCCATGGACACAGCATTCGCAAGCTGGGCGAGTCTAACGTCATATCGCACATGGGATCTCGGATTTGGTCGTCCAGCTGCGCTACGGCCAGCCCCTCAGCCACTACCGTTTGTCATTGTGCTACCGGTCAAAACTGATAAGGATGGCGACGACCTATTCGAAGTAAATGTAGTCGCCACAGAGGAGACGCACCGGATATTAATGGCCGACACGGACTTCCGGCAATATGTATCAGATTACTATCTAGAAGTGCAAGAGTAATTATGCATTGTCTACTCCCTTTGGTCGGCTGGTAGGCTTGGCGTACTCATTCACTGCTAGGTCCTTAACTATATTGTGGCCCTCTGTCAGAATATTTGATTTTTCAATGTCGTTGCTCTCATTAGCTCCTCTCTACCTTTGAATGATCTTTGTTTTCAAAACTTCGAACGTGAACCTGGTGATGGTTTGGTTGGATTGGGACTGGAGCGTGCTATAAGCCATCTGTCAGCGCAATATCGGTAACATGTGTTACCACCAACGATGCAGCGGTGACATACTGAGTGTTCATTCAGTAGAGATTATGGCACTTGGGCCGACCGGATCGGACATAACCCGAAGCGGGAGGATTGTCGCCGTTTTCATCACCATAGCAAGAAGCCCATTAGACATACGGGAAGGCAATGGAGGTCGGACACAAGCAATCATAGGCAAATCGTTATCCTTGGCACGTCTATATTCTCCATGTATGCATGTCACCAAGATAAGAGAACAGGTGACGGTGTCATCAGGCACTTTTAGGCAAATAGCCATAGAGTCTGTATCGGTAGATTTCTAGGCGAATGGTAATCTCTGTATGTTTCGAGTCTGTTCTCTGAGATCAATCACGCCTAACCAGCCGGGCAGGGGCTTTAGAGCCCACTGGCCCATCCACACTCTCGATCTACGCATTACAACGTCATTACATACCCCAACAGGGAGACGAGAGCTGATCCCAACATACCTTGTATCGAACCACGATAGATGCGACTAGTTTAGATAACTCCATGCGCGAGAAGGCTATCCCAGGGCAGATGCGGCTTCCGGCACCAAAGGACAGATCCGTTCTATCCATATACGATTTGCGATCCTTGTATTCGTCTTCGGTCTCGTCTTTGCGTTTCATCCATCGTTCTGGGATAAACTCAAGCGCGTCGTCCCCGAATGCGTCACGATTCTTGAGAAGGGCAGGCTGACTCACGGATATACTGTATCCTGCTGGGATCACGTGCCCACTGGGTAGTATCAGTCCATTCGCGGGTGCTTCTCGCTCGATCCCAAGGTCGCTACTGTAAGCCAGCCGATTGCCTTCTCGAAGCACACCCTGGAGGTATGGCATGTTGTCGGTTTCTTTCCAAGTAACGGGGAAGCTCTCTGAGTTTGCTGCAATCTCCTGGTGTAGTCTGCTCTGTTCCTCGGGGGAGCGCGCCATCCATGCCAAGATGCAGTCCAGTGCAATAGTCGGACCGACTGTGCCGGCGAGCAAGTTCGTTGTACAGAAAATGTGAACATATTGATCAGTCAGGAGGTCAGGGAATTTTTCCTGGGCATCCAGAAACTGCTGTAGCATAGTCGGTTTTCGTATCTTGTTCTCTTTAGGCTTGTTGATCGCTTCCTGGATCCGTTCCGCTGAGAATTGGAAAAAGGCATTTTCCTTTTGCCTTGTGAGGGCCATTGTCAAGGGATTGGTGCGTAACACATAATCCAAGGTCCGCCACTGGGTAGCCTTGAGATTGTTAGTCATCATCAGATTCATTGTCGCGGGGAGGTGTCTCTCCATACCAGACGGACGTATGCGATGGTCTTGGCTTGAGTTTCAATCAATCCATACACATCCTTCCCTTCGTCCAAGAATCCCAGCGGAGTGCCGTAGCTGACGTTGATAATGGTATCGTAAACGACTAACAAACTCAGTCTCAGAAGATCTCATGACTCTGGAGGCAGCGTCGTACTCACAATAAGAACACCACTCGGCCAAATTAATCTTCTCTCCTGCTCGTGACTTTTTGTCCAATATGGTCGTGAATTTCTTGATCATGTCGTCTACAGCCGGCTGGTACAACATCACGGTCGACGTAGAATACACAGTCTGGATGGCACGTCGGTAGGCGCCATGTTGCTTTGAATCGCGCATGCTAAAAAGAATTGGCGGCATCCCGGGAGCCCCGAATGCGTCGACCGAGTCGGTCTTGTCAAGTCGGTCTTTGAATCCGAGTACGACAGGAATGGCACTTGGATCATTGACATACACCGTTTTCGGACCAACTCGCACCACGTCGCCATAACGTTGGTGAATATGCTGATGATAGGCGACGCCCCCAGGGCGATCTTTGAACTTCCAAGCTAGATAACAACGCCACGCATCTGTATACCTTCCGAGTAGTGGACCTGGGATGTTCCGCAGTCCATAGTATTTGATCTCAGAGTATACGATAGTTATGGCAAGTAAAAAGATCACCGTTGAAAGCACAATCTGGGAAAAGGTGATGGTATCAACAGAGACAAAGGCCATTTTGAATGGAAGCATTCTCTCACATTGATCGAAATAGTCCAAAAGTTGTTTGACTGGTAGAGAATGGGAAGGGATCCTCTGTTGTTCTACTTGCGATGAGAGATGGGCAAGATTATTCCCACCTGTATCTTGCTCTGTTATTCTTCGGGCATCCCTTCCATACCCCTTTACCCTGTGTACCCCTACCACATTTCTGACCCATCTCCCTTGTCAAGTTACCATACAGTCTCGCACCTCTTTCACCCCTCTAGGATGCTCAGTGTTATGCAGGCCCCCGCTCGACCCTTGCCCCGCCCCCCAAAGTATCTTTACTTCATAACGCTGGTATTATTATAACGGGGTGTGTGTCTGTGCGTGACATTAGGGCTTCAGGGGTGAGCGGGAGCCGATCAACCGCCTTGGATCCTTGCAGGGTAGGAGCCGGACTTGTAACGAATGTATTTAAATCCCGACAATCTCTGCCAAGCTTTCCCGGTTCCCCGGCAGGCCCCGCCTTGTAATCACTATTCCTCTTGAGGCATTAGGAGGGGGGATCAGCCGTGATGCGGATCTTTTATCCGAGGTGCATCAGGTGTGCCAGGTGCGAGCGGTGCCAAAACGACCAGCGTGTTCGAGCAAGGGTGTATCGATGCCGAATTGCCAAGTTTATCGAGAGAGGTTAACGATAGGTGCTGCTCTTTTAATAGCGAATTTATAGTATTGACAGTAGATTCAGACCGTGCACATGGGTTAACTCCATGAAGCCGGTCGATGTATATATAAATAGCCTTTTCTTCAATATTCAATAGAGCTCTATAGGTATTCTTCTTATCTTTGTCATCGGCGGATTCTTAACCCGGTGTGATATCGTTGATCTAAGCACTGGAAAAAGGGTTGTAAATTTGCTGAGAGAAATACTAGAAATTTCCTTGTAACACTTTATAGGATTGTCTGTAACTTGGATTTATCAAAGATGTAATTTGAGTGCAAATTGTGTGTGTTACGACTTTTTGAAAATTATTATCATAATAAGTGGCCCATTTTAGTGACTGACCTAATTTGGTGCTTAGCACCGCTAAAGGCTGTGGAGGCTTGGCGAGAGCCAATTCAGTGGGGCGGGCACGAGTACTTGGAAAAGAATACTTTGTACACGAATTGCATCCGCACTATAACTGATTGTGAAACGGAACATACTGGACTAAGTGAATAGAACTACTCTCGAAATCACTTTTCTGCATCATGATTCAGCTGGGTAATCATGCCAAACAGCGGCACTATGATCAGTAAAGACCATCTAAGGCAAGGCCTCTAGATCAACCAGTTGAGATATCCATCATAAAGGCAGAGTCTGTATCTAGTCTAGAAGAAAATTGCCATGACTTTGTGGTCTCTGCTTTTCTCCGTTGCCTTGACATTTAATTGCCCCCATCATTTGCCAAGAGGGTGGTGACCTTGGTAGACTTCTGCAGCTCCACGTTCCAAGTGTATTTCTCAAATCCAGGCCTATTCCTGACCTCCATATCCATCTCAAAGTCGGCCTGGGCAATCTGTGTGGCCGCGTTGCTGTTCTCGATGGTGGGCATGACCCAGCCACCACCGCCAACAGGCCTCATCTCGAAACGAGAGATGAAGAGGGCGATGACGGCTAGAATCTCGTTGGTAGCAAAGAATCGTCCGGGGCAGAGGTGCTTGCCGCCTCCAAATCCACGGAATCCGCTGTCGTCCGGAATCTTCTTGCCGGACTTGGGGCCCTTGATGAAGCGGTATGGATCAAACTCCTCCGCTGTCTTGCCCCAGTGTGTCTGATTGCTATGAAGTACAGCAAGTGGAATCTGGACCATAGAGCCCTTCTTCAGCATATAGCCACCAACTTCTATGTCTTGGACAACGACTCGGACGGCGGTGCCTATAGCTCGGTAACGAAGACTCTCCTTGAGGGTAGAAAGAAGCAGAGGGCATTCGTTCTTGACAGTCGTAATGTCTATGGTGACCTTATTTGTCTCCTTGTCAATGTCTAGCGCCGCGTCGATTTCACTCCGGAGCTCCTCCAAAAGCCCTGGCACGACGTGCGCCATTAGCAGCATCCAGTAGCATGACGGTAGCGTGTTGACAAGAATGGCAATGGTGCCGCCAATTTCGAAGCGGCCAATGTCTTCAAGAGGGACATTATTCCTGACAGAATAGTCGAAGCGCGCCTGCGCCAGGCCGGAACCCTGCTCGTGATATCTGTTGGCAAAGTATTCACCTAGTACGCTGGTGACTTTGTTGCGGGCAGCGATGGACTTCCTTGCCGTATACTCTGGGAATGGCGCTACCAGCATATTCATTATACCCTGCTCAAATTCCCAGAAGGCGTCCTTGACATCTTGACGCTTATATGGGTTCATGGGTCCATATACCGAGTTAGTGGTGGCCATAGTCACAACATCCGCAACCCAAGCCGAGAGCTGAATGACCCGGAACTCTTTGCCAGGCTCTGGCTTTGTGGCATCAAGAGACGCACAGACCTCTCCAGCCATGATGCGGTTCATCTTGTCCAAGTTCTCGCTCGGCTTCAGCGCCTCTCGCATGCCTGAGACCATGTCCTCACAGAGTCCCCAGTTGCCATGCTCGCCCAGGAGATTTTGGTTCAAGATCTCGTTGGAAACCTTGCTCGTGCCGCAGGTGACGCTGCTGAACTCGGATATAATAGGCGCAAAAGAGAATGCCTTGTGCTGGCGGTCCACGCGGGTGATAAGTTCGGGCTTGGTGATGACATAGATCTTGCGCCCCGGCATCCGAATCGTAAAGATGGGCAGCCGGAATTTCTCGTGTAACTTGGCGTAGTAGCCGAAACTGTGTCGCATGAAGCCCAGCATGTGACCAATAATGGGGATGCCCGCAGGTGCTTGGGGAGGCTCTTTTGAATCGTATGACGGCAATAAAAGGTAATGGAGAACAATAAGTAGCATCGTCGTGCCTGCGAATCCAACGGTCAAGCCGTCGAGGTCTTTCAAATCTCCGACTAGCTTCAAGATGGCCATTGTGTCAGTAACCTGGGTCCTCAGATGTCGATAAAGAAGTTGTTTTCCTTTTGTGCCAAGTGCATCAAGAGTGTGTGATGGCTTAGGGAGATAAGTTAAGGGCCAATAATACGGACTTAGACGAAGCGTAAAAGGTGATTCAAGATTGCAAGAATGGTGCACCAATGCACTCACCTCATGATGGTAAGCATAATATATTTGCCCTGTCTGACGAACAGTCTCGTATTATCCTTGTACCCGGATATCGGCTAGACGGAGACACCACATAGATGACTCAGCCCCGCGTGCACCTTCAGGTCCGTTGGCTGGTTGCTTTTTGTTACCGGGTATATTGCATCAAGTAGCCTCCGCCCACCCCGCAGATGGCGTAACGTGGTGGTGTGTCCGTTGGGGGGTAGATGGAGCCGGGGTGTTCGAGACAGTGCTTGTATAATACAAGAGCTGACGCATGTCAGCGATTCAAGCCAGACTTGTGAGCGGGGTTAAGCAGATAGAATTCTTGCCTCTCGTTGGCGACCTTACAGCCCTCTCGGTTGTTGCAGTGTCCGCGTGGCGATCTTACCACGGCGGATCCCTGCAGGGTGTAGAGGGTGCGAGCAACAGTCTTATCAATGAAGCGTGATGTGTTGCCCCCTTCCGAGTCGTTGGAAGTCCCAAATAGTTGCTTCTGCCGAATTTGAAGCACGAATGGTCTTGTTAACGCGTGACTCATTGAAGTTGAAATCAAAAGCTGATTCGTCACTCCATTCTAGATTTTCCTCAAGACGTGACCGAGGTAAAGCGTGTGGCTCATCTACATTCTTTCTGTAACCTCATCCATGCATAATCGAAAATAGTTTGAGACGTTTATTGAAGTGCAGAGTGCTAGGCTATTTAATCAACTATGGTGCTCAGAACCTATCGGATTTACAAATCAGTTCAAGATGAAACCCTTCCACTCCGGTACAATAGCATCCCATATCTCTTTCCGATAGGCGGGAAGACCACCTCCCCAGAGTAAAACCTCTCGCTTCTTTCCGGGTACGTTTAGGCTAGACCTCTAGTTAGTGATTTTCATGGAAACAAGATTCAAGTTTGGATTTGTACGACTCGTGGGACAGGACAAAGAGTTACAGCAAGCTTACCCGAGGTACCAACTTCCTTCAATCTGATCTCGCAGAGTGTAGGCATGAATTGTCTCAACCTTTTGCTTCCATTCCGCTTCGGCTTCCGTGGTGGCGTCGATTCGTGTTGCACCCTCTGCCTTCATCTTTCGCATCGTATCCACGATCCAATGTGCCTGCGATTCCACTACAGCTGGACCCGTTGCGTAAGAACATGGAGATAGCGGCCCATATACATAAAGCATATTCGGGAAGCCAGAGACTATCAGACCCAGGTAAGCATGGGTGGACTTCTCCCAACTCTCCTGGAGTGTGACGCCACCCAGTCCAGTAATATCAATATCTTGGAATCCGCCCGTCACGGCATCGTAGCCAGTCGCTAGGACAAGTATGTCGGCTTCATAGGTCGAGCCGTCCTCGGTGATAATACCATTCGAGGTGAGATGGCTAATTGGGTTTCGCTTCACGTCCACCAGCGTAACGTGAGACTTGTCCATCTGCTCATAGTAGTCTTGCTCAAGAGATGGTCGCTTGCCAGCGAAAGCGTGAGGAGCCTTGAGAGGTGCCAATATTTCAGCCTTTTCCTTATTCTTCATGCGCTCATGGGTCTTTCGGCGCCAAAACTTATATATCTCGTCATTTCCTTCCTTATCACCCAAGACATTGATATATGATACGAAGAATACCCGAAAGCCGCCGACGGAGTAGTCATAAGTTAGCCGTGCCTCTCGCTCTTCGGGAGTGTCGTCCATGATCTGACGAGTGGTCTCCTCGTAGAGAAATCCGCCGACTGTCGTGAAACGTTTCTCGCCCAGTTGGTCCTTCAGCAGAGGCCGCTTCTCCTCAGCCTCCTCAACCGAGATCTTTCTTTGACCCATAGGCCAGGAAAGATTAGGCGTACGCACAAAGCAGGTCAGCTCCTGAGCTTCTCGAGCGGCCGACTGTGCAATCTGAACTCCGGAGGCGCCCGTCCCCACGACAGCGACCTTTTTCCCAGCCATATCAACACCCTCTTGGGGCCAACGGCTCGGAAATAGCACACGCCCTTTGTATACATCGTTGATGCCAGGCCAGTCTGGTGTGTAGCGTTTGGAAGCAAAACCAAGGCACGGGCAGAAGAACTGCGATGTGAAAGTCGTGTGACGGTCTGTTTCCAACTCCCACTTGTCGGTTTCCTCACAGAACTTGGCCTTGCTCAGTCTCTCGCCGTAGATGACGTCTTTGCTCAGGTTAAGCACCTTGTCGATGTGTTTGAAGTACGCCTTGATCTCCTTTTCGCCGGGATACTCTTCACTCCAGGTCCAAGTTTCGTAAACTTCGGGGATATTGAGAGCGTACGTAGGAATCGGCGTGTCAGTTCGCGCCCCTGGGTAAGAGTTCCAGTACCATACACCTCCGAGTCCCTGGCCAGCCTCAACCAGCTTAACGCGCAGGCCTTCTTTGCGCAGTTGATGAAGGAGGTAGACACCGCCGAAACCAGCACCAACAATTAGGGCATCCAATTCCCAGTGGTTTCGCGTCTCTTTGGCGCCGTTATCCTCACCATTGCCATCATGACTATTTTCTTTGCTCGTCGCCAAACCATTGGTGTATCCATTGGTATTGCCATTGGTAGCACCATTGATGTGACCATCGACTTGGTCGCCATTCGTTTGGCCTTCAATGAAAGAGTCATCCATGATCAAGTTCCGCGTGTATCCTTCAGGTTTCGGGTCAATAAGAAAGGAGAATGCACAGCTTGAGCGATTGAGTGAATGAGCGTAACTTCCTGGATGATGCTACCATAGTTGGCATGCCCCTCGATGCTAGCATGGACCCCTGTCTCTTTTGTCTCTTACTGTAATCCGGATACACCCTTGTCACCTCTTAACGCGCTTTGCAGCAATTCGTCATTATCCACATTTAGATAGGGCCCCTGATTATCTTCCATGCACCCTGTGCACCCTGCGCACCCTATGCACCGTTCCAGCATCAGGCTTCTATGAAGAGCCCTGTTCGATTTGTGACTTATGGGCGTGAATCGATCGTCTACCAATAGCTTTGCAGATCACATTTTGTATATGGCTGGCAAATGATGTGAGTCCGTAGTGACGTCTCGGCTGGTGTGTAACATCTCACCTAACACAGTTGACACCCCGACCACCACCAACGTAGCCTTATGGCACTCGAAGAGTTGTAGTCAATACTGTGACATATGTCTTATCTCCGCGCATATCTCCCTGTAACTCCGTCCATGATCTACTTTTTCTATCTAAATCTAACAATGACTTAGGGCGCTGGGAATAGTGCAGTCCCGATCAGCTTGCCGAGTCGGCTGGGGGCAGGTAGGGGATTCAGGTTACGGTTGGGCACCCTCAGCACCGTTCCTATTTTCCGATCCCCTTACTTGCAACTGCTAGTACTGCCCCACGTGAAGTATCTTTACTAAGTATTCCTGGTAACTTACACACCACTCGCTTGAGTATTGTTCAATTGAGTATATCCGAGTAAGTCATCCGAGTAAGTATCAACTAGACTTTCGACGAAGGGCCTAATCGCTTTTACAAAGGACAAGCTGTTCTGGAACCACTAGATAACCATCTCTCATCATGTCTTCATACTTGGTCACCGGTGTTGCTCGTGGTTTAGGGCTGGAAATTGTACGAATTCTAAGCAGTCAGCCGGCCAACGAGGTCTCCAAGGTGTTCGCCACGATCCGCTCATCCCCACCTCCCGCACTGCAAGAGATTGTCGACAAATCCGATGGACGTCTCATCATCTTGAACTTGGAGGTTACAAATTTGGACAGCATTGCTGCAGCTGTCGATGAAGTAAAGAAGCACGTCGGTAATCAAGGCCTCGATATCTTGATCAACAATGCGGCGATTAACAAGGACTTTCCTGACGGCATCTTGACTATGGACAACTTGCGTGAGATGTTTGAGGTTAACGTTGAGGCTGTCCATAATTTGACGAAGGCCTTCGTTCCACTTCTACGAGAGGGTCGCCGCAAGACAGTACTTAACATGTAAGGGCAGGTTGCCACTTCTTAGTCCTGCGATGACTGACAGGCCGGTCACGGTATTAGGAGTTCAATCACTAGCTCGTTTGCGCATGCCAAGCGATTCATGATTGCGCCACACTACTCGTACAGAATCTCAAAGGCTGCTCTGAACAGTATGACCAAGCTGTACGCCTTGAGCCTGGAGAACGAAGGGTTCACATTTGTAGCGGTGTCGCCAGGGGTAGGTGCTCAAACGCGAGACCTTTGAACATTGTTCGCGCAACTAACCTTTTGGAAAAAGTGGGCAAAAACTGATCAAGGGGGCCCATACGCCGACCTTGAGGCATCCGAAAGCGCCCAGGGGACTCTGGACGTTCTGAAGAAGGACAGGGAGGCACTAAATGGAAAGTTTCTCAACATCCTGGTTCCTGGATGGGAGAACGCGACGGGTCTTCACAAGTATGATGGACTGGAATTGGAATGGTGAGAAAGCTTCATGAACACCGTAAGCTCGACAAGACATCTTAGCGGGAATTTGTGACGGGGACATGCAGCTCGACAGATTATGACTAGAGAAAGCTCGCAGCTTCAAAGAAATAGAGGCTAAGATTACATGGCTATCTCTCTTTTGTGCCAATCTTGACGTTTGATGTTAAACAATGGGACCGTGTCTCTCTTATATCTCATGCTGCGACGATGCGAAGTTTTCGTTTTGAATGATTTCCACCCACTGTATGAGAATTAGCAGCAATACCTTCCGCCACGGAGGTTGGATTTCTACAGCCAAGGCTTTTGTAGGACGACCATGAGTATAGAAGGCCAAAGGAACGGTAAGGGGACAGTAAGGTACACTTACATAAACATCTGGACCGAGCACAAACGCAATGCGAAACGGCCTGTCCTCCAACCGCTTCTGCCACAAAACTCCTTTCTGCTCGAATTGCTGACCGGCTTGATTGATATCGTCCACCGAGACGCAAATGTGCCCAGATTCCTCAGGCTCAGTGTTTCCGTTATGGTATGAGATCCTATCGGTCTTTTCTGTTCCACTTTACCAGACGAGATTCAAAAGGCCTTCCGCTATCGACGTTGATGTTGATCCGCCATCTTTGCCAGGTAAACCAAGAAGGAGGATCCGATGATCCGATTCAGCACTGAGTCGGGAGTATATTAAGGACATGCCGAAAACGTTCATGTAAGATATAACGGAGATGTCTTTGTCCTTAACGCAGAGCATGGTGTGGCTCATCCGATATTTGGCAACGTTTGTCGTGCTTAGATTATCATGTCCAGGAGGGACATTCTGAGGAATGAGTCTGACCTAGTAATTGTCAGAGTCAAGTACGATGGTACGACCATCGCTGAATGTCTGTTGGAAAGTGTAGCCAGAATCGACGAGCCTTTGAGACGCAGCTTCTATGTTGTCGACGGAGACGCAGATGTAGCCAAGTCCTTTTGGTTCCGTGTTACTGTTATATGTAACCTTCATTTCATAGCTATGGTAGAGGTCGAGGACCCCTTAGCGATCGCTCATATGTTGTCCATGCGACACGGGTACTGGTGAATCTGACAACTGTTATTATTTGCGCGCTTTGTGTATTAATATCACCATTACCTACAATAAGCGAGAAAATATAGATCCAATCTGTAGTCGGGGAGCTTGAAAGTTTGCAGCACCTTCAATCCTAGATGCTCATAGAAGGCCACACTTGGTTCAGGGTCTATGGTTCTCTCAATTAAAAGGGGACTTTAGGCCCGGACAGTTACCTACCGTTTACCCGTATTATGGGTGCTGAGACACGGCGTAGATAAGAGGAATGGTGTCATGAAGAGACGGAGCTCGTAATAAAACTTATATTCGGTCTGGCGACACCCCTGGCATCCCGAGCTTCGACTTCATCTACGTGGTCCGGAACCCGCACCCCACCGTACAAGCATACACTTATGCCGCTTGCCCATTCGATTACCGCTTGTATGAACCCGGGTAATATGGAATAGCAGTGACCAGCAGCTGATCTATTTGTTTGGACATAGAGAAAGACCGTGTCATACTTATTTAATAAGCCGGGGCGGCCGTGAGTTTCTCTTTCCTTGGGCGGCTCGAACTTCACGTTGACGCCTGGCGTTTGCTGCTAACACATTATATCGACGCACTAAATCGTTGCATCCGCTTTCCAGCATCAAGCAAAAACAACGAGATCGCGTTGAAAGCCGAATTGATCCAAGCGAAGCCACAGCCGGGCTGAGACTGCGCTTTCAAATTGAATCCCACATATCTCTATAGTATTCCTTTTGTATTGGATTATGTTCCTCTGTGCTTTCAAATTATCGTCGTCAGTGCCATACTCGGCAGTGTATACTACATCTAGTCAAATTAGGAGACTAAGAAGCCCTTGCCTAGCTCTCTAGTGGCAACGTTACTCAGAGGGCCTTGGGCCAAAGGAAAGCTACTTCAAAGACACCAGCAGGACAATCGTCTCTGGTCTCCAGACTTACTCGGGTCCATTCCAGGTTATCACCGGCGCGGGCCCAAAGCTCGTTTTGCCGAACAAGTACGCGGATGAGATCCGCAACTGCGACGAGCTGGACTCCAACGAGGCCTTTAGCAAGGACTTTCTTGCCCACTACCCCGGCTTTGACGATTTCCACGCCAGTCTTGACAACCCTACTCTGATAACCGCCACGCTTCGGGTTAAGCTGACGCAGAGCTTGGGGCTGGTGTCCAACCATCTTGTCGATGAAACTACCGTGACAATATTCGAGCAGTATAGGGAGGATAGGGAGTGGCATTCCATTGCTGTAAAACAGCACAATATGAACTTGGTAGCCCGTCTGCCATGGTTGAGACAAACATTCAGGTTCAAGCGACACACTGGCAACCTGATCAGTCGACTCTTTTCTCGCAGCTCGGGACTCACGAGCCCTGCCATTCTTCCTTCGCCGCATCATGCACAAGTTCATGCCACACGACCAGAATATCCGTAAGTGACACTGCAGAGTCAGCCGCCAATTACCACTCTAATTCGTTTCCAAAAGCGACACTACACTGATGCCAAGAAAACCTTCAATGAAGAAGAGGTATATCAGGGCTGAAGTTACTCTGAGGGCTGGAGGCAAGCTGGCTAAGGTCTCCGATGATCTCGGCTGGATGGTGGAGATGTCCCAAGGTGAGCGTGTGAATTACGTGGCTGCTCAGCTCTTATTGACTGTTGCAGCTTTTCACGCCACCACGGAGGATCTTACCATAGCTCCCTTGGACCTTGTTCATCTATCCTCAGATCGTTGCATTGCTGCGAGAAGAAGTCGTTGAAGTCCTCGGATCGGACGGCCAGTGGCCAAAACAGGCAATATACAAGATAAATCTCATGGAAAGCTTCTTAAAGGAATTGCAAGGCTTGCACCTGGTATATCACCATTGCATTCACACAACATAGAACCAGCTACTAACATGTTAAAAAAGCCTAGTGATGGTGGGCGACAGCCTTGAACATAGGAATGTCGATAACATACTTGCTTCTTTCTTGTCTTCATGAACAGAAACGTCATGAAGTGCATGAACTTGTCTGATGGGACGGTCCTACCCAGACCGCAAGGCTCATGGGTACCGGCCGACTACGATACCCGGTCTTGTACGAGAACCCCGACACGTTCGATGCGACGCGCTTTCCCAAGATGCGCAATGAAGACTTTAACAACAACTCCCACCAATACGTCTCGACATCTGCAGAGATGGTTGCCTTCGGTACGTCTTGGTATAGTCACGACTGGCCGATGATCTCTAACAGCGCTCGTCTTTACAGGTCACGGCCGTCATGCCTGCTCCGGGAAATTCCTTACTAGTAGCGAGTTGAAGATCGCACTGTCGCATATGCTCCTGAAATGCAACTGGAAAAACGACGAGAGCGATATGATGCTGAGGTTCATTGAGAACGATGCAGCGCACATGACCAACCCGGCCTTGAAGCTCATGTTGAGAAGGGGGACCGAAGAAATCAATCCGAATCTGGATGTAGACCTGGAACTGATTGATACAGACGAGTAGTTGTTTGTTTTGATCAATTTGCTCACATCAGATTGGACAGGCAAAGAATGTGACGGCGGCTTTCGCAATGTTCATCTACTACTTTTCCTATATCTTAAAGCGTGTTGTAAAACAACTACGATGCAGCTGTGCCAACTGTGGTGAGCATAACGTAGCTTGAGGTAGATGACATACCAAAGCACCCCGCCCCTGGGCTGCAGATCGCTAATGTTCCTGCACCCTTCACACCCTTCGTGCAGGGGTCTCTATTGAGCCCTGACCGTAAAGCGGTGAAGGCTGGCACAGCATCCTGGAAGGTGTAGCAGCTCCCCATACTGCATAGAAGCATACGAGTTTAATCATGTTTATGTCATAGCACGCGGGTTAGGATCTGTACTTTGTCCACCATAAAGTGAACCCCGACAGCGTGCAGTATCTTTTGCTTCTGCATTACATTCTCCGTTTAACCTCAACGTCCTGTATCTTTGCCGTGCGCTCTCCTGTATGCATTATGCAGTGGCTCAAGATTGTCAGTTTCGCTTCGTTCATGGCAACAGGGGCTGTCGCCTTGTTAGTGACGGTGCCGTCCCCCCGAGATTTCTTCGATGATCCATGTGCCACCTTTCGTTTGCCGCCGAGTCCTGTAAATGGCACCTACCTTGACCAGACCACTATTGAAAAAGCATGGATAGAACCTCCCTTTGGCTTTGGGTTCGGGAAATGGGCGTTGGCATGGACCAGTATTGATGAGTATTGGGGCTGGTCAAACATGCAGGTAAACACTGCCTGTATTACTATGATGACGATAAGGGTCAAACCGTGCGCTAAAACTCAAGTCCGCAGAATGAATGGTACCCTCTGAGTACGTCAGTCAACGGCCCGCATGTCTCCGATTTGGAAGCGCTGGTCATTGCCGACGTCAACTCGTTCCAGCTGGGCGATCATGACACGGTCATCACGACACCAGGAACCGACACGCCACTACCGGGACTGTCCTATGCTTGGAACTACACCGTTCCCGCCGAGATCATGGCCGAGACTGACAACACAGCCTGGGTCGGCTGGGGCTACGACTTTTATGAACAGGGTGCGCCCTACTTTGTAAGTTACGACGCATCGACGACCGGCGTCAAGAATGTCTCCTTCGGTGTGTCCATCTACAGTAGCCGAGAGCGTGGGCCCAGCGACAAGACTGTCGCCGAGATTGCGGCATGCTATGACACTTTGGGCAGCGACATTTTCTCGCAGTTGTTTCGGTCGATGAAAAGAACACCAACAGATGGCCGGCGCAGCAACAATCTCTCTTGGCAGGGCCCGTCCGGACTCGAAGCACTCTTGCGATAAAGGAGCAGGATGGTCGTGCAAGGTCCCCTTTGCCATGAAAATGTAATTCTCATACGGTGTTTGGGTTCATGAACAATGGGCACACGGCGCATGTTTGGCATGGGACTGGAATCATGGCTGCAGCGAGTCACGCACCACTAGATAATAATGCTGCATGATTGCTTATTAAAAGGTAGCCTGTGTATAAAGTAAATTACAGTAGCGGCTCAATTCGGCGTTGAGAAGTACCTTGACAGCTCAATGTTGTTAACACTGAGGCAAGCTCCATGATACCAGAAGCCGTCTTGGGGTCAGAGCCTTGGATAAGGAGGACATGCAAACATGCACCATGATCAACGCCGATATGTCAATTGCAATTTACCGGCCCTGGCTTTCGGTCAGTGACCGCTTCACCGTGTTCTTCGTGCTCTTCTCCCTTGACTTCTTCTTCATTTCTTCTTGTTCGCTTATACCCGTCACTTCCTCCTTCCTTCAGCGCCAACTATCGTCAACCACGCAAAAGTGCACTCACTTGTCATCACAAAATGTAAGAGGCGAGTTATACAATCGCTCTCTCCGTCTCATCTCTTACCCTGATATAGCTCCCCGCTAACACTTCACGCAGTACTATACATTCGCCATCTGATCGAGCGATTGACGGTTCTCACCTCTGATATAAGGTCCGACTCTATTGCGAAGCCACAGGCTGTCATTCACGGCACCCATCCATCTAATCATCAAGAGTTTTTACAATAGAACCAAGCTTAGACCTATCAGCAGCAGCAACAACAGGAACAGCTAGAACAGCGGAGGCTGGAGCAACATCAGCGGCTTGTACGGGTATGACGCATGGGCCAGGAATGTATCTATCTTATCTCTTTTGAGCGAGCGATCGACTATTTGTCAGGCTCGGCGCTCAGTGCGTGCGGGTATGACTTCATTTTGACATCCGTCTTCTGCCGTTCTAATCAAACATGCACAAGTGAGCACCCATAGGGTGAGCAGCATCTATCACTCACATGCGTCAATGATCAATTGATAATAGCAGTAAATGTCAAGATTATGACGTGATACAACGCGATATCCTTTTGGACAGGCTGACATGTAAAGCGTAGAAGCACATTGTGCTGGTAAGATAATCGGATGTCTACTTTCCCCTCTTACCCGTAAAGTGGCTTCAGTCCATGAGAGCTGACTAAAGTATGAACACCCTTAAAACGTCATTTTCTATTTCATGGCTATACAATCTCGTCCCACTTGGTTGTTAACGAAGGCTCTGAGAGAAACCTTTAGGTTCATGATGAGACTTGGGATCATTTTTGGGTGAGTCACAGTAAGCTCAAAGTGGAAGTTCAACGTGGAAGTTCTTTAAAGCTGTCGGATCTCATCCGAAAAACAAGCCAATGGATTCAAATAACAACACAATGTCATATCCTGAGGCGCGATCTTATAACGCTATCCCCATGCATATGTTGGGTCGATGGATCGCCGCCCTGGTCTATAGCTTGATCTAGAGGTGGATATGAGCGAATTTGCGAGTATGTACAGCCGGGATATCAGTGAATACATTTTAAGAAATCCTCTCTAACTCTGCTTGTCCTAAAACAGGATCTACTAAGAATCTCATATCCCTTTTGACTGGCCTGTTATAAATCAGGCACTGTCATATAGCCACATAGGCACCTTCATTGGGTCGGGAAGCTCACTGCCTAGCTAAAACACCAAGTAATAGAAAATGTTGATAACGTTGTAGAAACGACAGGAGATTCCAATCAGCAACATGGTGGAGGAATAAAGAACTACTGATTGACTAGATATGTGACTACCTGTAGGTACTAAAATCTTAACTGATCTACACTCATAACCCAACCTAGCATGTCAAGAGATGAGCTGAGGAAGCAGCTAAATGGTTTGCGCTTGGCTGAGGTTAACCACTTCTCGGACCCCGCAGTCTAGGTGTATTATATACCCTCCCATCTGTTCCTGAACTGCATTAATTGTATGAGTTGGCGTATTGGAGCTTCCGGCAAGGAAATCCATCATAGTTCCGGTTACAGTTCTTCATATTTTGCACCAATGTATCCACATCACAGATTGGCATGGTACTGAAGCCGGGAGTGCGCACACCAGCTTCGAATATGAGATTACCCACATTGCCATTGCCATCGATAGCATCAGAACTCTCTGGAATCTGATAACCGTTTTTGTTTCCGTTCAGTTTATATCCATCCCAGGAACTGATGACAATATCATCGAGAGTGACCCCGCCCTAGTTGCCGCCACTGAGGTTGTCGTAGGTTCCGCCGGGAAGGCTATTGAGCTTCCAGTCCACAAGATTTCCACGGTTGTTCGTCCACGTTGGAGTGACCACGTAGAAGATCTTGTTGTCGTAGCAGACGTGAGTCTGGGATGCCGTGCTGTCATCGATATGGCCAGCGAGATCTCCCTCCGCCTGAGAGCTACATGGGTTGTCCGAAGCCAGGATGAAAGGGCTATACTCTCCCGGCGCTACTTTCCAGGCTGCAGGGATCATCTTCGTATACACAATCTTTTGGGCTTCGTTCTTCAGTGTGGCAAGGTCAGTCCCGGTTGGTATGCCATCCTGGATGAGACCATACAGGTCCGAGAGGGTTCCCACAGTGCCGGAAAAGATTTTGTTGACATAGTTAGCTTCAGCTTCCATCCATTTGCCGATAAACTTGCCCATCGCCTCTGTCAGGTCGTTCTGAAGATCCGACGCTGTGGGAAGATGGTCGCGAGCTGTTGTGATGGAAAGCGTGATAGCGCTATTGAAGGCATCCTTGGCGACACCACGCCAGTCATCATTATCAAAAATCTTGGCAGTCTTGATAACGGTGTTCCAGCTGTAGGCGGATCCGAGGCCAATAGCAAAAGCAAACGAGCTGAGGATTTCTCGCATCACAGCGGAGGCATCTTGGAGCTGAGGAGCGAAAGTGTCTGTGAACTTGCCCATAGAGCTCTGCATCTGGTTCATGGCTGAGTCTAGGCCATTGTAACGGTTCTGGTGGATCTGATGAATCGCGACGAAGGAGTTCAGGATCAAGTAGCCTGCTGGGAAAGTCGTATCGTCGCATTGAATCATGGTATTGCAGGTACCATCTCCCACATCTTGACAATTCATGTGTTTCGGGCCATGGAAGAAGTTGCTTACGGCCATGGGGAAAGGGAGGGTGTTCTGGTCCACCCCAGGAGCTTTGGAATTCCATGAGTTTGCAACAGCAGACCAAGCGCTCTGCGCACCAACAGCCTTCCATCGCAGGTCAGGCCTGTATGATGCATCTGTGATCTCCTTTACTGAGCATGTAGCCTTGGACCAGCTGAGTTGGCGATCCTGTAACAGAGATATCCCAGTTTCAGCAAAGGTATCATGGCCGATTGAAGGAACTGGAGAGGTGGTAATGAAGGGTAGAAAGAGGGAAAATGAAACCAAATGTCTAGGGGAAAACATTGTGTCTCTCGCGGTTCATGCGATTGTGGATTGAGTAATGTTGGGCTGTAGCTCTTGCGCTGAGGCCTTCTATATCAGCGGACAGGAAGGGTTCTTATAATAAAGATTTCATGCTCAGGCTCTGAAATTCGTAAGCCGCTATAAATTGCTTCATCATAATCATATTGCTTATAGTAAGCGGTTTTACTCACGATTATTTCACTTTTATATAGAGCGGCCACTAGCTGCTGAAGTAATCTAGGGTGCGGCTATATGATGCCTATATACTTAATAATATAATATAATTTATTAAGCCCGGTGGCTTATTTTGGCCGATAGGGTATTAATTACTAATACTAATATATATTGCCTGATTTTTGTCTTTATCTCCCCGAGCCTATACTATACTATATATTACTTAATTTATATCTGTGTTTCCTAAAGCCTAGATTATACCTTATTTTTTACTATATAAATTAAAATAAGTCTCCTCGAGCCTATAATATGCCTATTCCTTAATTATATTTTTCCTTTTATCCTATTACTCCTTATATTTCCCTATGATTTACTAATATAGCTAGCGAACTAGCTTAAAGGCTATTCTTTAAGTGTTTAATATCCTATCTGCGGCGGCTAAAATAATATCCGCTTATATAAGATAGGGTATTTAGTATTTGGTATAAGTATATTAGTAAGAGTAAGTAGGTGAGATTCTTATAATCTGGTTTTAATATTATATATTAAGTTGGCCTATAGCTATTATAAATCGTATAGTTATATAGACTGCCTATATATTTAGTATCTATTTGGTATTATCTAATAGTGATTTTCCTCCTAGGTAGAATAAGAGATTTCCTCTTAATATCTCGGTATATTATAGTATTTTAGTCCTATATATTATTTACTTTTTATATCTAAAGAGAAAGTATTTAATTATCTCCGCCGCTTATTTATATATATATTATTATAATATTATTATTCTAATCCGAAAGAGGTATCTATTTAGTTGGGCTATATCTATCTTAAGCTATATTAGTATATTAGCTTCTCTCCGTAATAAGCTATTATATAGTAGTTAGGTATATTTGCCTAGGAGTATTATATTAACTCTCTTTAAAAACTTTCCGATATTATCTAGTAGGTATCTATTAATATACTAATCTAGTTAGGCTATATTTAGGGTTATTAATTATATTCTAGGAAACTTTAGAGCCGGGATAATATTATCCCGG
>ONZP01000266.1:0-77787 GCA_900312805.1 Fusarium torulosum
TGTTAGCGCTAATAGACCATTCGAGCCAGACGGCGTCTTACGTTATTGGTGAGCAATACAGATGGCGCTGATCGCTACTACATCGGGCTAGACATGTCTTTCAGCTGCACGTTCTGGGCGTTAAACAATCGATAGTCTGTGCCGGGGTCAGGGGTCAGGGGCCTCACGCCGTTGTCTCGGTATCAATTCCGCGAAGTGATTAGTTAAAGTGGAAAGTCGTCACTGCAGTTCTAGATTTTTGGCCAAATAGGGTATGCAGGGAGTTTTGTGACTTGAGACATTGCAGGCCTCATTTGCTACCTTACCATTCGCTAAGCACATCTTTTGGCACATGCTTACAGTTGAAGTACTTGATATTAAACCTGAGGTGGAGAGCTATGTTATTGCCACCAGCGCCCAAGCTTCTGATAGTTCCTGTTCTCCTGAATGATGGCGGGAAGGTTCAGAGACGAGAGATTTCGGGCTTTCGCAGATGTTCTGAGACTTGTATACTTAGTGAGCGCCCACTAACGCCAGCATACATGCAAATTCGATCGAAGCTTCCTGCGTATATTACTTGATATCTCTCTGCCCCGAATAAAATTATAATACTACTAATTTTTATCGGGGATACCTGATTCCCATATTTGTTCTTTCTTCACGACTGTTAAAATAAGAATAACATTACGATCTTTAATCGCGTGGCAAAGGCTGTACCAGATACGCTAGTACTGAAAGCATAATAGGCGTTAGCGGAATGATTATTTAGCCTTATTATTAAGGCTAATGCTAGTCTGTGTTGCTATGCTTAATTAGGGTTAGGATTTCTCGAAGCATGCTACCCTACACTGGAACTAACAGCATTACTATCATTTCTAATTAGATACACATTGAACAGTATTAGTTGCAAAGGGACCCTCGGATTATATTTGGTATGAATTATGAGTGAACTCATGTTCTATTATTCTTTTCTAATTTCATAAAAAAATATTAGATGAAAGCTTTGCTAAAATCATTTGGTTTTTGGTAGCAAACAGTTCGAGTACTAATAAATACAAAATTGCGGTATTCAAACACTAAATCCTCCAGCATTACTGCATCTTGTAAGCCGATTCTCATACTATTCAAGACGTCTCCCATTCCCGAAACCACAGAATTAACTGATCATCCGCATAATCCCAGTCATCCGGCGGTTCATAATCATCTGGAATAGTCACATTGTAGTTTCCCGGACTCAAAAAGTAAAACCCTCTCGGTCTCTGCTCACGATCCATCTTGATCATCTCAACAAATATCCAACGTCTCAGTCGTTCGTCCAAGAATCTTTTCCATGAGGCACAAGCGATGCCCTTTGAACCATTGCTGTATGTATGACGCAACGTGAAAGACTTAATCACCGACTCTGTACCAATAGCTAGAGACCGATGAGTAGAGTTTGACTCCCATAACATTGAGAACACATTTGCTTCGAGGACGTAGTCGGGGGTGAAGTCTCCGCTGGGAGGTTTACCAAGCTTTATGATCAGGGATCTGGAATCACCAACTCGATGACATTCCTTCTGTGATATAAGTTCTCTGGTCATGTCTGGCCAGAGCATATCTCGTGTAGTCCAACCTTGGTTGGTGTACTGCCGAAGTGTTCGTCCAAAAGCATTGTCGAAAGGCTTCAGCGGGTAGAATTTGTGGGACACTATGGTTGGTAGCGGTAGAAGGCTGTATGCTTTGTTCCAGGATATCACATTCAGATCAGCCGTCGTCTGAGCTTTGTTGATAATCTCGACAATTGGGGAGGTTGCTGCAGTCTTGATGACAATGCACAGATCTGCGACATTTTCCCGTCTGAAGACTTCTGGGCGCTTAGTTCCGTTTTTGTATCCTTCAAACTCGGTCAAATACTCCGTAAGACCTTGCAATTTGGGGCCTTCTTGAGCGTAGATAACGAGTCTGGTATCTTCCCAGCGCCCAAAGTCAAAGAAGTTTCGGACAAAGTCGCCAGCAATAAGGCCGTCGTATTTTCCTAGCTCAGAACGGAACCGTGCTGGGTCTTTAACAAATGATGCCAATTGTTTGTTAACATCGAGAAGACGTGGCGAATCAGTCAGATAGTCGACAAGCCAACGCAGAGATCGACTTGTCGCATGTAGTGAATAAATGTCTGCAAGACCGAGATGAAACAGGATGGTGTCTACGATGGTTAAATTGGGATTCTTTGACTTGTCGCTTAGTAGCTCGACTAGCATTGACGTCGGCTCAATTGAGGAAGCCATGATGACGAGTTACAGTTCCAATATCAGCATGGCGGGGAAATAATAAGCCTATGGTTGACCTTTCCCCGGATTATCACAGTTCCGTGCAAAAGTTCCGACAATGAGCCACCCAGGGATTTTTGAGATCATGTAGTAATTAGAAGACTTTACGTAAGGTTTTAAAATGAGATTATATAATATTACAAAGGTACAAAGAATTTACTCCAAGTTAAATAGTTCTAAATAAAATATGAAAGGAGATTATTAGAACTTTACCACGTCCACTGTATAGTTAGGATCTGGAACCTCGTCGAGGAAACAGAGATCTTTACGTAGTAGCTCCATTCTAGGGAATAGCGTGGGAATAGACTGGTTTCGCTTCAAACGACAATAGTTTTGCTCATCTGTCAGATAACATCACGGTTCATGGATGAATTGAATACATGACTAAATAGCAATTTCAAGGTTAATACGAAAGAAAGCTCATGATACCAGCGCTAAATTGAGACTACTGAGGGATACATAAGGATGAAGCGAAAGAAACAAACTGCTGACAACTAGGAGACAAACCAACTACGAATAAGATGCGAACCATGAGCAAATACCAAAGAAATATGTCCAATCAAGCGCGTTTTGCACTCAAAGCTGTGATGAAGGGTAGTTAGTCCCCCCCCCTCCCCCATTCGATCGCCTAACACATTCATGCGATGGCATGGCCTAAACTCCCACAGAGAACCCCTCCGGGCCTAGATATCCTGCAGCTATCCCTGCCCGGATTGCGGCGCAAAGGGGGTCCTCTCCTCGGTATGCTCTATCTTCCCTCTCCTTCGCGGCCTGCGTGGCGTCTGCTGCCGCCTGTGATGCAGGCCCATGAGGAGGGCGCTCTGGGCCAAAGACTGGAGCGGAAGGCTTATCGGCAGTGGGACGGGAGTTTCCGTCGTTCGAGTTGGTGGAAGACATGATGAATATTGATAGAGTGCGGAAAATATTTTGGTGTCAGTGGTAATGCTGATGATGGTGGTGTTGAGACTGTTGTATGTGCTGTAAACTGGATACTGTTGGGTTGAGAAGTAAGAAACTGCCAACATGTCGGGATTCTTTCCTTCTATAGTTTCGTTTCGGAGGATATATTGCGATTTCTTTGTCCTCTGTTCTCCTAGAACACAGGTCGAAAATTTGTGTACGCTTGTATAATGTTCAAAGGCATGTGGTGTCTATGATGTGTTCATAATCAGCCTGTTCTGGAATTCGGTTGGCTGGTTGGCTTGTGTGGGATCTCATTATTCTAGAACTCAGGAGCACGGTGGTATGTTCATTTATTTAAATGATCGGTTCGCCAGTGAGCCCCTTGAACAGTAATTACGAGTCTTGTCGGTATTTTTTCGCAAAAGATTAGAGACAAAGGAACAGCAGCAACATTTGTGCCATAAGTGATTATAACGCTGTTTTGTTGAGAAATAGAACTAGGCCAATTAAGTGGGATAGGGCAATTAATCAAAGATATCATTGAAAGAGCTGTTTTATTAATAATTTAATGTGCGTTATAATCTTTAACCTTAAAATAGTACATGTGTTTCTAATTTTCCAGGCTGCTAGTTATAAAGATGCTAATTGTAACTTTCTAATTATATGTCTATAATATTGAAGTATTCCACCGCCGCCTAGGATTTTCATCAGCTATAATAACCAGTTATAGTTCTAATATTAGTATGACCGGGAAACAATATACTTAAAGGAATCAATAGAAATATAAAGAATCAGTCACCCTTTGTTCGATATTGTATTTAACAGCTTTTATATACAGCTACAATTGACCCAGTATACAATTAATCTAAGTCGGAGCCTTTGCCGACTAGTAATGTCTAAGATGTTGAGTCTAATAATAATTATGGTTATTAATTAATTGTCTTTGCTTTTAAGTATATTTTATAATATTATACTCATGGACATTGTCTTGGTGGCTGGTAAGACTTATGACTTAATACATTCTTACTCACTACATAGTCTATGTTCTTTATATCAGTTAATGATATGTAATCGACTAAACTTGTGTAATAATTATCATGTACATATATTCGCAGGTCTCTTGTCGAGATCTTTGGTACAGCTAGATTTAACGCTTTTTACATAGTACATACCCCTATGTATAACATCAATCTGTCCCTCCCTTCGCTATTTAATATATGCCATGAGCTGACTTAGTAGATCATCTCTTCCAAATTGCTTGGCGATGGAAATAGGAGTATTTCCCCTCTTGCTCATTAATTCTGGGTCAGCACCTGCTTCCAAGAGAGCCTCAACAACCTTTGCATGGCCGTACTCTACCGCCCACGACAAGGCAGTCCGTCCACCGCCATCACGCCGTTCCAGCTCAACCTGGTCGTTATTCACAAGCGCCCGAATAGTGTCGGCTGAATCCATCTGGATGGCCCATGCCAAAGGCGTCCAATTGTCGATATCCTTGTCGTCGACTCCTGGGCAGCCTCCGTCAAGAAGGCTAATAAGAGTGTCGTGGTGACCTCCAGCTGCGGCCCACGATATGGCATTGCGTTTATCGTTATCAACAGCGGATTTATCCACCTTCTTGTTTGTTAGAAGCAGGCGAACTGCTCCGTCACAGCCATTGCCTGCTGCCCAACAAAGGGGCGACTTTCCTTTCTTATCTTTCAAATTAACATCAATCTTGGGAAATCTGAGCAGCCTTGCAAGCGTGTCGACCATGCCATCACCGGCTGCCCATGAGATAGCTGTGCGTCCTGCCTTATCTTGATGATTGAGGTCAACTATTCGAACCCTTGCTAACGTTGAGATAGTTGATTGGTGCCCTGCCCCTACCGCCCAAAATAAGGGAGTCGCCCCCGAACTATCCGTATCGTTTGCAGAAGAAGGATTACGACGCAGTAACTGATTGACGATCTCATCATGCCCACTGCTACATGCAAACGACAATGCGTTTCTTCCCTTTCGCCCTGTGAGGCCTACGTCGGTTCGAGTGTCCTCTAGAAGCTCGATAACGCATCTGAGATTACCGTATTCAGATGCAGTTGTTAACGCCGTCTGCCCGTCCGATGCTCTAGCATTGGGGTCAGCCTCGATTCTAAGTAAAGAGGCAACGATGCGGTCATGTCCAAGCCTGGAAGCCCAATAAAGACTTCGATTCTTGGTGTCGAGTGATGGGCTTTCACCAACTAGCAGATCGTTCAAGACAGTGTTCAAGTTAAACTTCGATGCCAGCAAGATGGGGCTTTGCTGGGCGAGATCATCATCATCAATCGAGTGATCGGCTCGTGTGTAGTAGAAGTGCAACCAATTACGGCAGCTTGCCGTATCAGTATCCAGAAGTGACTCGGCCGCGGCCCTAAGATCATCCGGAGCCACCTCCTCACACAGGGCATAGTGCTCTGCCCAATACAGCGAGGCGTAGTTGTAAAAGGAGTAGGTTGAGGTCATAGAGTTACAGATATCCGGATAAAGGGCGCCGGTTTCACTAAACACGATATTGGTAGCAAGATCTGGACCATCGTCGTCCCAGAAATTGCAATCGAATCTGGTGAGGGATGAATCATCTGAAAGACCCGCAATGTCATCTTCTGCCTCGCAAGAGGTGCCTTCTGTCAGAAAGAAGTCGGTCTCAAAATTTTGAAGGAGCAGATAGCGGATGCAAGCGGTAGCCAGTCGCAGTGCGGAACTCTGAGCATTGACCATCCGCATGGCCGGGAAACTGTCGTATTTGGCATCACCTTGCTCCAAGAGATATTCCTTCAACGATTGGTGAATCAGAGACACATGGCGTCCTGTCACTCTCACTAAAGTGCCAAGGATGCCCTGTACAGTGTGGATGATTGAACCCTGAGTTTCTGACATTACGTCCTCTGTTGTGATGTGCATGTCGTTGACTGTGAATGCGATATTGAGCTCGCTTAGATGCAGAGGCCTAGAGCATGACAGAAGCAGCTTGATCAAGTTCGATGCGTCATCTTGATAATGGGAAGGAATAGCCGAAAAATATCGTTGGTAAACCTCCTTCAGGTCTTTCGGAATACTAGCAATTATTTTTTGGAAATCCTTTTTGGATGTAAGCAGGCTTTTCTCTATGGATGCAAGAACCATATGGATCCACAGAAAAGTTGAATCGGCTTTGGAGGTTGCTGTTTGTAACAAGAAATCCCTGATCTCGGTTGGGAATTGGCGATTGAGGGTGATTTCATCAACCCGTCTTTGAATGAAAATACGGAGATCGTCAACATAGCCGACATGGCCATCATCAATGGAGATGCGGGATCTGTAAGGCTCTCTGGTAGATGCGTAGGCGTCGTGAAGAAAAGGACGACTCGTTATAAGAAATTTGACCATGTTTCCACCTTGCGCTATTGAAGAAGAATCAGCGAGCATGTCGGAGATGGACCCTAGAAGCTGCCGACAAGAGGCTTCTTCACACTCATCCAGAGCGTCGATAATGATATATGGAGAGCCCATTTTCGGATCCTTCAAGAGGTTGACAAATATATGCCACAATAAGGCGAAGGACTGGATCATACTAGACCCTTGTCTTTCAAAAACAGGACGAATGTGTCTTATCAATGAACGATGGCGGTCGACGATCTGGAGGATCAGGCCAATGAGAACAGCCTTTCCATCTGTCTGCCTATTTTTATTCTGACATAAGTATACTAGAACGTTGAGTGATTCCATTGAGGTGTTCTTGAAGTGTTCGGCTAAAGAGTAAGACATGGTTGTCTTTCCTGAGCCTGGGTGACCTGTTAACCAGAGGAGAGCACTGCTGCTTTGACCAAGCCAACTTTCAAACGTGTGGTGGCTATAAATCCACTGACAGGTGCCCGGGACCGGCTTTTGAGGAGGCTCAGTATCCTTTGCGGCATTGTGATCATTCAAAAGAGTCATGCATGTTCTTTCCAACTCGCTAAGGACTTGGGGGACCGTTAGCCTTCCATGGGACTAGTTCAACAGGAAAGTGACTTACCAATGGTAGACGACTGGGTGCTGGCACGTTTAAGCACGGGGCTATTAATCAAGGCTTGCGAAGCAATCCTCTGGAGGGCTTTTTCCACTTTTTTATAGCTATCTGTCTTGCCCGGAAAACGGCTGATACTCTTGTGGTCTTCAAACATGGGGATTGGTTCCTCATTTGAAATGTTCAGCGTTGCCGACGCACGGGTGACAATCTGTCCAGGACGTCAGCTCTTTTCGGCTAGCAAGATCGGAGATCGCGGTCGAAGAGAACCAGCAGTGTCTCTACTCACCAAGGATGGCGATGGAGCTAGGGGCTCGTTCTCATAGCAAGAGACCACGGCGATGTTACCTAGCCTACTTCGTGCCGACATGCTTAGGTCTTCGAGGGCAACGTTGTCGTAAATCAAAGTCTGTAGTAAATCTGTTCTTATAGGCCTTGGCCCCAATCCCGCCGTCACCGTTGTTCGAAAGGCATTAACGATTGTCCCAACAATGCTACCGAGATTTGCAGACTGACTGCCTCTGTGGGGAGTAGCTAGGAATACAACGCCTACTATTGACTGCAATACTTCACCATAGCGGTTGTCGTCCTCGTGAGCAATCACAAGTGCCTAATGGATGTTAGTCCTTTGCTTCTCACCTGAGACCAGTACCTGCCTGTTTGAAAACAATTCCACCAAGGCTATGGCATACAAAAATGATAGGACGTTTACCCTAATCAGATTGTTAGATTACTCCAAGTGTGAAATGGAAGGGTTTGTACATTGGTTGAGTTTTCGCGAGTATCCCTCAAGCAAACCAATAGGTTTCGTGCAAATTCCTGAACACGTGCCACCGACTGGGAGAAGACCTTGGAAGGATAGCCATAAGTGTAGATTCGAGATCCAGGGAGTGACTCAGGGAGGAGGTCCTTAAGCCATAGAGTGCCATCTGGCTTATGGCGCCAGGTCGAGTATGCGTCCCCGTTGAGACCATGCACCGCAACGATATCGACGGGGTAGTCTTGCACGCCATTCGGATCCGTCTTACTTTCCGCGATTAGAAACAACCCCCGCTTCTTCTCTCCGGATTCCCCTGACTGGGCCAAGTCTGTTGAAGACTGGATATTTGGCTCTGTTGCGTTTATACTCGGGATCACATCAGCAGAAACAGGCCCGGTTGGTACATCAGTCCTCCCGCGAACGCGGGACTTTATTCGATTGATCAGCCTCATAGTGGTAGAAAGTCTCTAATAAAGTTGGGGTAAACCGCAAATCGCGCACCTTTAGAGAGCAGGTGTTGGTAGGCGCTTTTATCTTATGAATCTGATCTGAGGACCCCTAATGGCCACCTAATGGGCTGCCGCTGTTACGCCGCCACGTCAGCCCACTATTCAGGAGCTAGCCGGAAATAACTCTACCATGGCTAACAGCTCCGCATAACAAGGGAATGCCCCTTTTACGTGCAGCTTATTTCTGAGCAGTCAACTATACCAATCGTATAATTTCATGCAAATCTATCCGTGGCTTTGTACGAAGCGCGTATGCATGCATATATTCAGCCATTTACGCGCGCGTGATGTAAGTAAGCGTAGGAGGTCATGGACCCCCTGTAATGCTCTATAACCAATTAGCTTAAGGAATACGACATAAGTAGAGCATCAGTGGAGAGTATTATAATTTCCCCCCCCATGCTGACTTACTTAGAGTAAGTTGACTCAGGGGAAAACCAACCCCCCTAATCATCATATATGATCTATATAAATGTTCTGATATAAGCCTAATATCCATTAGATCTTTTATAAGGGGTCGGTTACTGAATCTTTTATTTTTACTTACTGGTTGGTAACGAGACATATCCTATTTTTTAATTCGAACACACCAACATTCAGGGTCCCAAGGAGGTAGCCCCTCTAATACTGTTACCGTGATAATTCCCAAATGAAAGTACATTAACGAGCTTACTAACCCAGGTACTAACTGGTATACTACCATTCTAAATACTACCTCCTATTAAAGATACGAATAATTAGTATGTATGTTAGATTAAATTATGAATCTTTAACTATATCAAGAGCACTTGTCTATTATATTACTCGGACTCATACGAGGATTCGCACCCTTAGGGCAGAGTCTGATTTCGCTGACTCATCCTGACCAAGTCCTAAATATCGTCATCTCACCTGAGGGGAACGAGGGATTTATCCCAGGCTTCCATCCATCGCAAAAATGAAAATATGCTCATTTTGTCTGCCAGCTCTAAGTATACCCTCTCAGCTTCCAGCCTTCCCCGAATCTTGGCGTGAGAAAGTCAGTATTCTGGAATGTAGCTCTACACCTTACTTTGTAAGAGTCAAAGATGCGACACCTATCGACCAGATTGGATTGCTCCATCATGCGGACCTCGATGCACTATCAGCCACGGCAGAGAAATGTCCACTGTGCAAGATGATATTGCAAAAAGTAAAGAGCTTTATCAAAGACTTTAAAGACGTGCAGGAGGATCCAAAGTCAAGATATTTCATCATTGAACGTCAGGGTCATGGCATACCAGACAAGTGGACTTTTAGACTAGTCCAACGTCTTGATGGCGCTGATGGCTTTTCGGTCTTGGTTAACACTAAGAGCGAGCGGATAATCTATCTAATCGATGTGTTTGGGTTTTGTGTAGAACCTGAAAAGTCATTATATTCTATCCCAAACGCAGACACCAATATCACTAAGGCGTTGTCTGCTGGACGTGTTCGTGGAGCCAGAGTCGGGCCTGATGCAGGTTCAAAGAACACCCTCAGTGTTGTTAGCGGTTGGGTCAAGCACTGTGTGGACGAGCACGAGCGTTGTCGCCCTCCTCACACGCCTCTTCCCACGCGAATTCTCGACCTGAACGCCTTCAACAATCCTGATAATATCCGCCTTTGGGAAACAAATGGGGCCGCAAATTATGAGCCCTATGTGACACTGAGTTACTGTTGGGGTTCAGATGCCTCCGTTCATGTGAGGACTACGCACTCAACACTATCAGGTCATCTGGAGAGTATTTCCGTGCAAAACTTACCTCAGACCTACCAAGACGCCATCAGAATCACCCGCCATCTTGGTATACGATTTCTCTGGATTGATTCACTTTGCATCTGTCAAGATGACCTTGATGATTGGACTAGAGAGTCCGCTGCCATGCAACAAGTTTATGCTGGGGCGTATTTGTCTATTGCTGCAGATAATGCGCCAAGCTCCACACACGGATTCCTGAAAAGGCCAGATCGGATGCATGTGCCTGTCGACCTGAAGGTAATAAATGAAAGCAGCGATTCAGGCAGTACTGCACCAAACTCTTCAGTGGTGGACATTCCAGGATACGCTTTCGAGGCTCCGCCCTCAAAGGCCTTCCACAATGGCTGTTGGCTACGACTCGAAAAAGAGCCTCTTACCTTACGAGCCTGGGCCACGCAAGAGCGACTTCTCCCTCAGCGGGTTCTGCATTTTGCTAGTGACCAGCTCCGCTTTGAATGCAACTGCCATGCCTTGTCTGAAGATGGTGCTGAGGTTTTAGGTCGTTGGAATTCACTGCGTCGAGAAGGAGAGAAGAATTTCAAGGACATAGCTCGCATTTCTAGGATCAGCTACAATCATCAGATGTGGTACTTCATCTTGGAGGACTATACCAATCGGCTTTTGACGGCTAATACGGATCGACTACCAGCCATCTCAGGTTTGGCGGCGTTGTTTCAAGAAATGATGAACGCCCAGGAGTCTGACAATGTAGCGGAAAAGCCTGGGGACGTCCAGTACATTGCAGGGCTCTGGAGCAACGCTTTTATAGAAGGTCTGGAATGGAGCAGCCTTCGTTCACGAGACAAAGACACCATCATGCCAGATCAACTCCCTCTACCGGGCGAGAAAGGTTATATTGCACCGACCTGGAGTCCAGCATCTTTCAACGGTATGTCGGCCCATGGCAATACCTCGAGTGGCTGGGCTGATATAGCTGTTCCCACTGGCTTCAACGTGACCCTCAAGAACACACAGAACCCATTCGGTGAAGTCATCAACGGCTGGATCAGTCTCCGAGCTCCAATGATCAAGATGGAACTTAGCGAACTACCAGAGCCTGACGAGGATAAGCTGAGTGGGTTCCGTCGCAACATGAGACTTTGCACACCTCGAGGGAGTCGTTTTGGAGCGTACTCATCTTTTGATGGCCTTCGTGGACAAACAGATGAGACCCAGTCTTGGGTGAAGAGGAGAGAAGTCTTTGCGCTCGTCCTCTCCGAGGGGAGGAATCTTTGGTTTTCTACCGAGGACAATGTATCGTACCATGCGTTACTAATCATTCCCATCGAGGAGGAGAAGCGGGTTGAGGCTGGGCGGAATGAGTTTAGGAGAGTTGGTACAATCCGCTTTGGCCCAGACTGTCTAGGTGACGATGAGGAGGTGTTGCAAGATTTGAGTGGCTTTGTGGAAGTAGTTTTGGTTTAACGGCATTTCCAGCTGGCCATTCCACGAGTGGAAGTTAATATGACTTAGCTTTGATATCTCAGATAGTTGATGAACTACCTAAGAAATTAATTATTCCCACTGAAGAGAATGGTTGAGTGAGAAGAGGTTAATGACGAGAAAGCGGAACGATGACGTCATGTCAAAACTAAGACCTAGAGAAGTGATTGACCTACTATGGTTATGGTACTACTAATTGTAATGGACGGTCCTTGTTGGTTTGTAGTATATATTATCGCAGAGGGCTTTGCTTTTAAATAACTGAATATGATCTTTAATAGAGACATGTCACGATAGTACTGCTTTCGATGGGCCAAGGGAGTGGGACTCTTGGAGATAAGCCTCACTATACCTGTGATAATTCTTTACGTGTAAAAGTATTGTATATAGTCTATCTCTCAGACATTACTAGTACATACGACCAAAGGTAGTGGAAAATACGGGATCCCGTCCGCTCTCCCATAGTCAAGCCACTAACCGGCGGATTAGTAGTTGGGTCGGTGACGACCAGCGAATCCCCGCTGTTGTATGTTTTGTCTTTTTGCTCAAGTCCACGACCACATCCTAGTACGTATAGCACTATTCCCTTTGATGGGTGACTTGACTTTTAGTAGTCGAGTTCTGCATAAGCCCTATCTATTACACGAGGGTAATTTAGGCAATGTCCCGGCCTTGCTGAAGTGCCTCCCTATCTATAATCCCAAGAATAAAAGCTTGTCCAATGTAAGTATAGGTTTCATGTTTATTGACCTACCGTAAGATAAATGACATGCTCCCCTCTAGTAAAACATGCACAGCATCCCCAGCCCGTATATGTAGCCTCGCGTGATCTACCAGACCTGTACGTGTAGTAAACGTCATCAGACGTTAGAGAATAAGGTGTGTTTTGGGGATGCACTGTTTCGTATCATTAGAATTATATAATTTGCAATGCTCCTGTACGAGGTATATATGGATTTAGACTCAGTATTGGAGAGGTATTTCGGGGTAGTCTTATCATAATCTTAAAGAGCGCGTCTACAACATCAATACCACACCTTACTAATCACTTAGGCCCAAGATTGTAAACGAGTGACAAGGTCCATATGGCGCTGAACGAAACATCGCTCCGAGACTAAAAGAGAGGATAAAGCCAGCAAATACGGGCAATACAATTCAATTTCCATAACCTCTATCTTTCCCAACCTCAAACGAATGTCAATCGGCTCTTTCTCTGCCGAGATTGCGTTTTCTTAACTAGATCCTCATCGTCTGAAAACCCCTGGTCAGTGTTAGACCTGGCAACCGGCAAGACAAGGTCATTAGCGTTGACCTGGCGACTGAATCGGTTGTAGGCAATGACAGTCTCCTTATCGCCTGCAATAGCGTTGGCGGGCAGTGGAGCTTGCGTAGAAATGCGTCTCATTTCAATAGCGTCATCCTTGATAGGTGACTTGCCGGTGAAGTGATAGAGAGTGTTCAGGGCGGGGATCGACAGTCCGTGGACAATGATGGAGAATAGCACCAGCCAGTAAACTGTAGGTCCCATAGCTCTGACAAGATCTGTCTCCTCCTTGTCGCCCTCTCCGTCATGGGGGAATAGATGTCTGGCGTGTTCGACGTAGAAAACCGCGCCAGCACCGATAGGTCCAAAGTAGCCCATGAAGAGAGCCTCCTTCCAGTTTGCGCAAACACCGGGCATCAACTTATAAAAGGCAAAGATGGCAGGTAGACGGCGGAAGATGAGAACCAAGAGGCCAAGAGCGAAGAGACGACCCCAGGTGATACCAGTGCCGGTAGGGTCGTTGAAGTCCGACCAAGGGAGGATAGCACCGATATACATGAATCCGCCAAAGTTAAGAAGGACGTCGACACATGAATTGACTTCATCGTGGCGGATCTCGGTTTCACGGAGGTAGTGACCATCCCAGTTCAGAGCGTTGCCGGCGACGAAGCAGGCCAAGAGGTCGTCGGTTCCGATGGCTCCGCAGCTACCGACAAGGAATAGGCCCAAAGCGGTGGGGAAGAGAACATAGGATTCGCTGTCAATCCACTTCCTGAAATAGCATTAGCCGATGAAAACATGGGAAAGGCGACGCGAAGCTAAGGTGAGCTTTCGTTAACTTACCACTTCAGAGCAAGACGAACAAGCTTGCAGGAGCCATATCCAACAACAGCGCCATAGGCAATGGACAAGACAACGGTATACATCCATGTCTCGACGAACCACTCTGTGAGAGCCACACCAACACCGCCACCGAGACGTCCAACATCACCGGCCCTAGCCATCAGAGCGTGAGCGGAAGCCTTGCCAGCCTCAGTTCCAGCCTGGGTCGAGCCACCAGGAAGCTCAGCATGTTGGATCAGGTATGTAGCAAGCATCAGAAATGGGAAACCAAAACCATCATTGGCACCAGCCTCGGCCGAGATGATCTCTCGTAGTGGACGAGCGACATATTTATCGGCGAAGGGGCCTTTGGCGATGGCTTGCGAGAGGATGGGGTCGGTACAGGTGACACAGGAGCCGATAACGAGGGCAGCTAGGAAGGTGACCTTTGGGATGGTGAGCATAATGCAAGCTGTTGTGCATAGCCACATGACGGTCATGATAGGCAAAAGGCAGAGTGCCATTTCCTTCCATCGTGTAGCACCATATTTGGCTGGGAGCTGGTAGCCTGCGATGACAAGCTGAACGCCAATCATAACACGAGCGACGCCCTAAGTATCTTATATTAGTATACGTAGAGGATACCTGTATAAATGGGGGTGACATACCAGAGTGATGGCGTTTGTTTGACCCTCTGTCGCGGAGCCCCACTTCTCGCTATCGATGAATTTGGCTGCCAAAGGCCCAAGAATGACCCCAAAGAAAACAGCGGGGACTTGAATGGCGTTAGGTGATGGTTCTGACTGGGAATGGGAAGTGACTGACGGGCTTCGCCAAGATACCAAGCCTGCTTGATCTTGACAGAGATAATTCCATAGAGAACCGTGAAAGCGCCTATATTATCCAAGCGTGAGTGAATAGCTTTGGTGGGGTGATAATGGTGTGCCAAGTTACGTACCCAAGACGCTGAGCACGATGTTCAGCTCACTGAGGTTGAGGACTGGCATCTTGGTGGTACCACTGTGCGT
This sequence comes from Fusarium torulosum, assembly GCA_900312805.1. Taxonomy (NCBI): domain Eukaryota; kingdom Fungi; phylum Ascomycota; class Sordariomycetes; order Hypocreales; family Nectriaceae; genus Fusarium; species Fusarium torulosum. The sequence continues at coordinate 14,783 of ONZP01000266.1, forward strand.
GGATTCGATATAAACATATAATCAAGATGACGGACAGAGTAAAAGGAAGAGACAAAAGGAAAGAAGATGAAAGAAAGAGAGAACAAAAATACAACAGAGGTCCAGCCTGTGAAAAGAAAGAGAGATACGGAGTAGAAATGGGACTCTAATTAAACTAAATACATGGCTTTTCTGGGGGACGAGCCGTGCGTCTTAACAACCGCCCACATGAGAGTCAAGATTAGAGATCTTCCTACTAGTGCAGCAATATGAAGTTGAGCTAGTGGCTGTAAAACACCGTGAAACCCATACCCCTTTAATATATAGTGTCTAAAGAAAGGACAACCACAAAGAGGCCAGTAGTCAAGAAATTCACTTATCTGTGACACAGTTAATGGATCAGTTGGCGATTCAGAGGGTGATGTTAGTGTCTCAGCGGGATCTTGTGCTCGGGCTTTGATAGGGGAGGGGAGCAGCGGAGGCGGTGGCGAGGAGAAGAGTGAAGTTCTTGGCGGGAGTGCCAAGCCTAGCAAGCGTCTTGGGCGGACTTGGCGGGTGGGATCAACACGGGGTAAGCTTGGCGATCACAATAAAGAGGACAAGGAGTGCTGGCCCTTCGGAGTGTCACTGGAATTCAGTCTGAAGAAAGAAATGGCAAATAGATAAATGTTTTGAAAGTGATAGCTTGTTCTGGAGAGGTAAGTATCCCCAGATCTCGGAAATTGAAATAAGCATAAATAAGCGCCGTCTGCGAAAGACTGCAGGGTTCGCACACGCACGTCAAGGTGGAACGCTATCTAACTATGCACAGATCCAGTCCTGTCTCGCCCTACGGACAACTCGCCCCGGTCAAAATCTCAAGTAAGGCATTAAGAAGTCTCCAATCGGAGCGGTTTGAGGTGGGTAACCCGGGGGTGCATATCTTGTTTTTTAAGCTTAAAGCTTACTAGGCAGGTCACTACCCTGACTCTGCCTGGCCAGGGCGACAAGAATACCCCTAGTGCATTGATTGGACCAAGTGAGTTCCCCAATACACGACCAAAACCATCATCACCACTGTCCAGGGCCTAAGAACAACCCTCAGGGCTGCCAACAAGACGAAAGTGACAACTATTACTCTACATAATGGTAGAGTGACTTTATGCTTGCCAGGTGTTTCCGAGACCATTACTGTGACCACGTCAACGTTGACTAGTATGTTCAAAGAAAAGCTCAGCACAACCTCGTAACGCAAACAGGTATGACGCCACCCAGCTTTTCCACGCAAATGAGACTAACACATCCTTCTGCAGTCACCGTCCAAACCTAACTGCCTGCCTTCCTCGAATACGCTGCGTGCAACGCCAGTAACCTCCTCGACCGCGCCAATGGCGGGAACACAATTCACTATTACACTCGCGTGGGCGAACCGTCAGTAGAAGCCTTCACTGCCCGAGGCTATAGCCCCTCCCAATGCTGCACAGAGTGTATACATAGGCCCAACTGCCACGTGAGCGTCGTGTCGTACGGAACTTATTTTATTTACTCGAATCTAAATTCTGCGATTTGTGCCAACGGAGCGAAGCCTTTGTGGGCGACGTACAGGGCGACTCCTAATAATTGTAATGCACAAGCAATGGCACATGGTATTGATCTAGCTGCGAGCTACGGGACTAACACGGAACATTCTTATTACCGCAATGTATCTATCAGCAAGTGAAATATTCATTCTCCACAGTCTCAGCAATGCTCGTCTCCAGTGCCTTCCACCCATGTTGACCGCCCCACTTGCGCAGAAGTTGTACAGACTCAAACTGATCAGTATACATGGTGAGATACTGCGGGTTGGGCCAATCCTCTATAAACTCCCTCTGAGGGCGAAGGCTGCGGATTGTAGTAAGAAAGTCGTTCCAGTGGGTTCGATGGCCCCAGGAATGAAGTCGTGCGTTCTTCACTTCCGGGTCTAAAACGGCGGCTACATGGAGGGCTGCAATGTCTCCTACATCCGCGAAGAAGCCTGCAATCTTTTAGTAAAACAACGTGGGTAGGGGAGACTTGGGGCCAAGGACTTACTAGCAGGAAACTGGTCCAGTTGTTCCTTTCCTCCTTTGAAGATGATAGCAATCCAATTGGAAGGTCCATCAACATGCTTCTTGTGAAGCGGCTCCCCCGAGACACCAAAGGGGCAAATCACATTGACATTAAATTTGGGTTTGTTCTCCTCTGTCCATCTCCAGAGTTCTTTCTCGGCTGCGACTTTTCCGGCAGCATACGCGATCATGCTGTTAGAAGGGTCGTCCGGTGGTAGTGCCGAAGCAAGTTCCATGACATGGTCGTTCCAGGCATCACGGCCCACGCGGGTAGTTTTGCCAGACAAAACAGGTAGTGCAACAGCCATGATAGAGCTTGTGAAGACGACTTCTTTAACAGAAGGTTCCTTGGCAGCTGCCGACATGATGGCTTGGACTCCGGCGATTGAAGGGGGAATAATCTTGTTCGGGTCTGGATCAAAACTGGTGATAGCTGCGACGTGAGCAACTGCCGACATACCCTTGACGGCTTCATCGAATGCGCCGGGGACGGAGAGGTCGGGTACAGCCACGAGCTCGAGACTGTTGCTTTCGGCATAAGACTTGAAGTGCTTCTCGATGAGCCAGGAGGCTTGGGCTACGTCTCGGACGGTGCCTCGGACTTTGTAGCCGCGATTGAGGAACTGTCTGACGACGTGTGAGGCGATGAAGCCTGTGGCGCCGGTGACGAGGACCCATGAGCCTACGGGGATGGCTGAGGCTGGAGTGGACATGATAAGATGATTCTATAGCAGAGTAAAGTGTGAGTGTTGTTGGTGTGTGATATAGATTGAATCTTGAGGGCGCTGGACTCTTTTATACCCGAGATGCTCGATTTATTATTTATAATCATACACAGTAAAGCACATCGTATAGCTCCATTACAACACTCCATGTGAAAAGAAGGAAACAGTAATAACCAATTGATATCCGTACTTCCGAATTAGGAAATCAGAATGCTTGGCATGGTGGGCTATGAGAAAGCGGCTCATTTGTCATCAGTCGCAGTTGGCATCAGGTTTCTCCAACAGTCCTCGTTTTTCAGGCAACGTGTTCGATTAGGTCTTCCATCTTATCAACATTACTCAGTTCATCTCCCACGGTTTAGTCTTATTCTCGAAGAACCTACTAGTTACAAACCTGTTATATATCGTCTCCAACAGCCCTGTAATACCGAGGTTCCGCGGGCCGCCAGCCAATTCAACCAGGGCAAAAGTTCCTTCCAGATGTTTCATTGCTATCTCTGTACGACCAAACGATTGCTTGAAAGGAGCCATGTCAGTCAAATGTCATTTCAGGGAATTTCATGCGGTGATTACCTCATCAAACGCCAATGCAAGAGCTAGAGCAACCGTCGTAAGGGTAGGTACTTGATTTGAGCTAGAGACTGCTTTTAGTAGCGTGCGGAGGCCCTTTTGCTTGTACTCCAGGGTCATTTGCTTCAGCATCGGATTATCCGGGCTAGCATATAGCATGTCCTGGCTGGCAGATAGCAAAATGGCAGTGTCAAGAAGGTTCTCATCGGTGATGGCAAGACCAACCCAGTCTTTCAGGATTTTATCTTTCAAGAGATCGCAATAGGAGACTTTGAACGGCACGGTAACGGTAACATCTGCAACAGCGTTAGATACAAGAACTACGCCTTTTCAACATTCCACCATGGCAACGCTGGGGTCAGCAAAGTAAAGTTACGCGTCACGTACAATAGCCCAACAGAGAGTATTCCAGACAGGTCAACGGTCTAATGATAGCTGAGAAGGGATCTTTGCAGTAGCTAAGCATCCTGCTTTGAAATAAATTGTCCGACTGCCCAGCAGTGGTCCAGTCCGGATTTTGCCGGACCCGTATCTTCTCTTGGTAGGCCTCGGTACGCGATCGTCTCTTCTTGGCATGTCTTTGGCGGAGAACATGAGAATGCGCCAGTTTTCTCGACTGTGGTGAGATGCGTTCCGTAGGATCCGGGACTGTGATAAATTGGAACCGGTGTGTCATTATGAAGTTCCGTGTTTTTGGTCTTTGATAGGAAGTTTCCTCTTTATCTCTGAGTAGTTGCTAGTAAAAGAAGTTACAGGGAAACATAATCAACGTGGCCCTGAAATGCTAACAAAGGCGCATCTGTCAGGTGATTGCATTTGTGCTACTGTGTCAGCCCAGTGCCAAGACCTTAAAATTCCTATTCAAGACTAGCCATTCTCGACCCTGCATCAGCGGGTGAATTTGGTCGACAGGCGAGTATGATGGACTTTATTGCACTTATATTCTCCAAAGTGTATACATAAGCCTGCACGCTGAAGTGATTATATTCTAGCGGACGGAAATAACCTTTGGCTCCCTGCCGCTCTGCTGGGTCTTTTTTTGGACTCCGGGGCCGGCCCCTCTTATCTCCATAAACCACGAGGGTAAAATGGACTAGACAGTTGGGTTTTGGTGGAGACGAGAAAGTTGGTCTGCGGACTTTGCGGAGTTGCGTTACTAATTCCTGATGCTTGCGACGCCGTATTTAATCTCATCTATATGTAGGAAAACTGTAAAGGTACATCACTTCGAGTGACAATGGAACAAAAGAACAGACTTCGACCCCGAGATAACATAATGAAGGTTGCAATTGTCGGTGCCACTGGCGTCACTGGAGGATCCATCGTCAATGGCCTCTTGGAAGCCGAGACTCAATTCGTAAGCACCGCATCAGATCTGCGTGACGTTACTAGACCAATTGACAAGTAACAGGACATCACAGCCTTGATCCGCCCTAGCTCCATCGACAAACCAGCAGTCAACACTCTGCGAGAAAAGGGTGTCAAGATTGTCCCGGTTGATCTTCAAGGCCCTCAAGATGACCTCGTGGCTGCTCTTAACGGCATTGACGTGGTCATCTCAGCTATCCACTACCAGTCTCTCCATGATGAGATCCCCCTTTCCAACGCATCTAAAGCAGCGGGCGTGAAACGATACGTGCCCTGCTTCTTTGCCACTATTGCTCCCCGGGGAGTTATGAAAGCTCACGATAAGGTAGACTTCACCATCCCTGCTTGAGCGCTCGACTGACGAATTGCAGAAAGAGGAGATTCTAGATCACGTTCAGCGTCTTTACCTTCCTTACACTGTCATCAACGTCGGCTGGTGGTATCAAATCACGCTTCCTCGTGTACCGTCAGGTAAACTCGATTACGGCCTCACATTCCCTAACAACAACATCATCGCAGGAGGGAATACCCCATCTGCACTTGTGAATGTCCACGACGTGGGTAAATACGTGGCAGCTATAATCAGCGATCCACGAACCATCAACAAGAAAGTCCTGGCCCACACGGAGACCAAGACGCAGAATGAAGTGCACGCCTTGGTCGAGAAGGTAACAGGCGAGAAGCCAGAGCGCACCGAGGTGAGTGAAATCAAAAATTCCTGTATCAACGAGTACTGACAGTGGGGTAGTTATCCAAGGAGCAACTGGATGAACAGTTGGTTCAGTTCAAGGACACCAGTGAGATTGACCAAAACCGTGCAATCTTGGAGTACTGGATGTCTTGGGGTGTTCGGGGTGATAATACGCCTGAGAATGCCGTGTATCTGGGGTATCTACTTGCAAGCGATTTGTATCCGTCACTTCGGGGTGGAAGCCTTGAGGCGTTCATCCAGGATGTTTTTGATGGAAAGGGAGAAAAGGTTTACTAACCCTTGAAACCGAGTAATTCGTAGTCTAGTAGCATACGTTTGGTAGATTCATATTATACGCTTGGACACCTCTAGGAAGTGTGCTTGAGCGGTCATGCTAAAGTCTAAGCCTTCAAGACCTCATCCGCGAGTGGCCACGTCGATAACATTTCTACAGTTCGTTAGTTGAATCCACACAAGAAAGGAACATCACTTGATCATTTGCCATATCAAACACGGAAATACATATTATCAATCTCAGAACCAGGGACAAATGTTTAGTTGTATCATATAATTCAAAAATACTAAACTACCAAGCCAAAACCTCCTGTAAACTCCCACAAGCCAAACTAGAACATAACTCTTCATCCTCCTTATTCTCCACCGCCGTAGGAGGCAACCTCTGTCTTGCCGGCCAAATCTGCCTGCCAAACTCCTTCTCAAGTTGAACATGAGCCCTAATCGCCTCGCGATGTCCCTCCTGGAACGACAACGGACCGTGTTCTAATCTAGGATGCAGTTCGCCACTGACGAAAATGCCCGCTTCGAGGTTTCTCTGGGCGCCGATGCAAAGGTCTTTGTCCTCTGAGACAACCCGACGGTACATGTCTGCGATTAAGTGGAAGTCTTCGTCCGAGGAGTTCTTGTTGCGGAAGATTTGGTAGTGCATTGATGAGTGGGATGCTGATGTGGGCACGAAGCGCTGGATCATCATGAAGTGCGGCCTGTTTATGTCAGATGAGGATTGGAGGATGTGAAGGGGAGACTTACAGGACTACAACAGAATTGTTGGGGTAGAAGTAGGTACTTGCGAGACCTAGTCCGTCCTTCTTTTGCTCCTCTGTCTGCACACTCGAGTGTTTGATCCATCCTTTATCCGTGTCGCACTTTGTCTTTCCGAGATCCGCAAGGGTTGGTAAATCCGGATGAGTGGTGGGACAGTGGTAGCATTCGTTGAAGTTGTCGGCAAGGATCTTCCAGTTGTATGCGCCCTCCATACTATACTCGTTATCCAGAGTATAATCCTCAAAGTTGACGTTCTTTAGCCGCTCTTGCTGATCAATCCCATCAAAGTAGCGTGTCCAAGGCTCAGGGTTCTCAGAGCTATCAAGGTTGACCCAGACAAAACCATAAGCATCGACCTTGAGATGAATCTTGAACAGACCATTCTGGCTCTTGTCGAATCCCTCCAGCTGATCATAGTTCGGCGCCTTTGCAAGATTACCACTAAGGCCATAAGACCAACCGTGGTACTTGCACGCAAAGATAGACGAGTTTCCCTGCGTTCCACCTTGGACAACTGGGAATGCACGGTGGCGACACACGTTGTGGAAGGCATTCAGGTTGCCCTTGCGGTCGCGCGATACAACAAACTCATATCCTGTGATGTTGAACTTGAGCCAATCTCCAGCTTTGGCGAGTCTGTTCTGGTGCGTGATGAGAAGCCATTTCTTGGAGAAGACGGCGCGCTTCTCCAGCTCGAACATCTCGGGTGATGTGTACCATGTTGAAGGGAGAGCGCGGACAGGAGTTCGGTGGCTGGTTTCTGTGAAGTTGTCACTCTCGACGTTGACCTTGAACTTGTTCATATTGTGTTGTGGTGTGTAGATGTCTGAGAGGTTTGTGGTTAATGTGGTAATATGCTGTGTAGATAATGAGTATTTGAGAACTTGATATGTGAAGATAGGCTTTGAACGTGGCGTGGCAGCTTTCTTATAGACGCCGATGACTCTAACCAAGCCCTCTCAGGCACACGCAACCCCAGTTCCTGAACGCACAGAGGTTACTACCCCTCGGGCGCCAGTATCAAAACCGTCCCATCAAGACGTTTGTGATGACGAGGCTTCTCAAAAAGGCCTTTGTTACTGAAACCTGATGGTGTGAGGCAGAGCTTATCGTCCTCGTGACTGTAGATCACCTGAAACCTCCCATATCAACAGGACGACTAATCGCAGCTTCTCAATAGGCTGGACTGAAGCCATCGGTTGGCGTTCTCGGCCCTGATAGGTTTAGACTCGGCTTCCCCAGGTTTCTGTCAGCCGCATCAGGAAATAAACAGTCGTAATCTGCGTGATCATTGGCCAATTGGCCGATCCCTGCACCCTCGGGTTCAGAAGCCGAGAGTGTCAGAACAAGGTTGGGTCTAGAACCCGACCGATCCGACACCGCTCGGAAGTGACAACCGCTCACTGAATAATGATGCGTTGGTTATGGTTGAGCCCAATGGGCGTTTTGGGCTTTTCCTCATGGGGTAATCGTGTGGCAGATTGTGCATATAGTCCAGGGGCTTTCGTTCCGAAATTGACTGATAACGCATTTTGTGTAGGTTTATGTTAGTTCGGATGGCTATCGGTAGTTGATGGTCATGTGGGATGTAAGGCTCACCGAGGTGATAGACGCAGGAGAGTGAAGTGGGATGCGAAATTCTACACACCGGGAGGTGTTAAGCGTTATCAGAGTTGTCTCTTGAGAATTCACAGCGAGATAACATCTCAACACCGAAGTCGGAGCGCCTGTCTATAGTGGAAGAAGTCTTATCTTGACCATGATCCTATCTTCAACTGATGATATCGATGTCTTGGGTCGTGTGTAAATGCTGATAAGAGGCTTCTTAACTTTGCGGGGGTGGAGGAGCTAAGTTCCAACCTCAAATTATCGCCAGACCCTCCACATCAGCCAATCATCAAAGACACAAGACAGAGGCGAGGGAAGAGAGGAGAAAGGACCGAAAATAGGACTTTTCTAACACACATATGATGAATACCAGACACGTCAGACTATGCTGTCTTGCATGTACCATTATCTTGTGATTGAGAAAATCGACGATTTGGTTGATAGCAGATGAGCAGCCAGTGCAGAAATAAACGTCGGAAGTCGGTGCCTTGAAGCCGTGGTTCGGCTGGGTCAGACGCCACAGCCGATGCGAGGAATTGCGCTACGGCAGCCTGTAACCGTTCTCCTTGATCTGTGGGACTTTGCGCATACGTCTTTGTGCAGGATTGCTTTAGTACCCGAGTAATCTAATAATTAGTAACAACGACACATACAGCTACGTATAAGTTGTGTCTGTGATCGCTTATGAGGTTGCGAAGCTGCTTTACAGGAACTACTGTCCGGCGCAAAAGGAAATAGCCGATTCTACTACAGAGGATCAAAAAGCAAAAATGAAACTCCGGTACAGGGAATGGAATCCTGGGCTCTTTAAGGTATTGAGGGTTCCGCTAGGAACCCATAATATCCTAAAGAGTTGGGCGTGAGTTATTCTATATGGTGGAAGGGACGTTCATACTGTTGAGGAAAGACCTGATCTCTCTGGTTATGAGAGCGCGAAATGTTAACTATTACATCATAGCGGACGATGGTTGTTTGTTGTCAGGTGTTTTATTTGTAACTATACAAATGTATATTAATGTAATAGTATTACTATCCTTTCCCTCTCTCCTGCCTCTATTAAGACAACATACTGGACCATTTCCTTTAACCTGACTAGACGCTTATATGTAATGGTTGGTATGAGTCTTCTCAGGCCTATAATCTTATCTATCTGGGAAACCTCACTGTTATCAATCAGAGCAAAGACTTGAATCAGGCCATATCAACTAAGAAGGTTGCCCGGAAGTCTCAATTATTAACAGGACTGCAAAGCGATATTCGCTGCTATTTATTTTATATAAAATTATAGTTCAGTAGATAGTCTGGCAGTAGCATAGATATTCAAGCAGCTGTGTCACACTTGCTCAATAATCGGCATCAGAGCAGCCATGTTCTCGATAGAGCACATATCATAGTGATGTCTCAGCGCCCCTCGATCCACATTATCCGGAACAATTCCCTTCTGCCCATCATATTGCGCGATAGCGTCATAAGGAACAAACGCTCGTATACGTAGTATCTCGGGATGAATCAACAGCCGTAACTCAAATGCTTCGCGTAAGTGACTCATAAGCAAGATGCCATTCAGGGCACTCCACGACTGTGCCCACACTTGATGAGCCTCAGCATTTGGGCCGCCTCCAAAGATTGATTCCCATCCCTGGAGCATGCCGGAATGTAGGTTTTAGTGGTTCTGGGGAATGATCTGGCATGGTTGCAGAGCTGGGCCGATAGCTTGGGTGAAACACCACGACTGGCCGAGACCTGAGATGGCGCAGCTGTCCGAGTAGGCTAGAATTAAGGCCAGGAAGTCTTCCTTAGTTCTTTCCGCATCTTTAAATTTGACAGTCAGTGAATGAGGCGCGTTCATGTTCCCAATGTCCTCAGCCTCACTTCCCCCCATGTCCTCCATTTGAGAGTTTGAGAGCCGTCGGTTTTATTCTTCTTCCGTAGTGGCCTTGCTGCATACAGAGGATTGGAAGATGTCTGGTTCAATGTTAGGTATTCAGGATGTTGCAGACGCTGTGGCGGTGATAGATGCTCGGCACATTGGGCTAGGGATGTTAGACAACGATTGCAAGATATGAAGAATTACAAACCTTTCATGTGTGTCTCTAGAGAGGAGCTGTCCGCAAGCGCACATTCCTTATGTCGATGATATGGTATTGGACAATGTTAGAGTTAGCTGATGTGTGACGTAGTAAATTTGCTACTGGCTGATCGAAAGTGTTTTCTGTGACAAAACTCGGAGAGACTTCTGGAGAATAAACCAACGTAAAGGCAACAGTCTTCCAAAATATAGTCGGGGTTTCTTTGCTCTAGGTAAACTCGAAAGAGAGACTCAATTCATGAACAAGACGACGGAATGTCACTTGGTTAGCGCCAGGGTGTAAGTAGAGGCCAGCCAAGAGAACTGGTTCCTGTCCGATGATCAACTGAACGTCCCAACCAGCTGAACGCATCTGTCAAGTGACTTGGAACTTTCCCATGGCCCTATTTTGAACACAAACTAACTATTAAAGAATTCTTTACCAGTTTGAAGTTATAGAATGTTACGCAAGTAAAGTTCAGTAAGATTCTATACAAAGTTACTCGTAGCGACGCCGAGTCGCTATGAGGATTGTTATCGCACATACAATTTGGTTACATTTTCCGCTAATAGTTCAGATAAGTTAATATCTGGATAGCTTCTCTTTGTTCTAGGGTAGGGTTCCTGGTGATAGTTGATGGGGGAAGTGCCCGGTCTCGCTAGATCTTATTGGTCGAGTCTGGCTCAGGCGCGTCATAGACCTTATTCATTCCAGCTGGTACTTCAAAGCTTCGTGTAACTGTGCACAGCTAGCTTCTACACCATCACTGTTAAGAAAAAGAGTCAATCGCGTCACTTTGAGGCGCCATCCATCACACTTTTTTGAATTAGATTTGAAACATCATTGCACCTAGGTGGCAATATGTCCGCATCACCTCCTAGAGCCAAGCGCCTCATGGACACTATAACCGAAGCCCATCGAATGTCCTACCGCATAGGCCGCGGTGAGCAAGGCGTCCTAACATTCGAACCATACAAATCAGCCATCCTCCCTCTATGGCGCTTCCGAACTGTCCCCATTGCCCAAAAAAGCGCTGAGGATCTGTGGGCAAAGTTCAAGGAATTTAAGGACCAAAATGACTTTGTGGGCATGGATATGACGCGCAAATTTATACAGATGGGCATGACCAGAGCAAAGCGATATGCAAACCATGCTGGTGGACGGAAATACAAGAAGGGAACCAAGAAGGAGCTTCCTCAGAGCGATAAGCATCCTGATAAGGATGAGAAGGAGAGGGCGAGTATGATCTTTCGGGGGTATTGGACGCGGTGTAAAGAGGATGAAGATTATCAAAATCTTAAGAGAGAGTTCTTGAAGCAGCAGAAAGATTGGAAATGATATATCTTGGGAGTGAATACGGGGGACTTGTCTGGACTGTATGATAGCTTCTTCAATCTCGTGGGCACGAGTTATCATTTATAGATGCTAATGTAATCACTGGTGTTATGTCAACTCCATTGGAGAATCTCGGGTTATTTGGAAGATGGGCTCTATGGCCGGTACTTCAGAAGATGAGACTGGATGATTGCAGAGATATCGAACGTGTATTCTACTGTATGAGGAGTGACATCCAAAGGTTTTAATTTTCTGGCTGGATATAAAAAGAATGGCAAACATAAGGTAACCGAAGGATCGAAAAACTCAAGACACTCTCAATGGCAGCACAGAAACAGTGTTCAATCGTTGCAACGAGTGAATAACTATACTCAGTCTGTTATTATACACGTGTAGGTTAATTAACATGGTTATCGCAAACATATGAGCCCTTTGCCCTTGGTCTCGGTCTTAGTTTTGACAACCCTTCGTTGCTGCATCATTTCCCGTGGCTGAGCCTCAAAAGCTCACGTAAGAAACTGAAATCGGGATCTGCAAGGGACATGGGGTCGCATTGATCCTGCCGCAGCGCAGAGTGTGCTGCATAAGCACTAAACCATACCTCCAATCAGATTTATACAAGTCGTCGCTTATGAAAGATAATGTTTTGTGAGCCCTGTTGGATCGAAGCGGCACAGGAGACCCGCCATGCTTGGGGGTTATTTATACCGCTAGATATTTTACTCTCGTCGCTTGCCATTTCCAGCGAGCGCCGTAATTATAAATCCCTGCCGTTATCAGTTGTAACAAGACACCACGATCTCTTTCATGTCTGACTAGTTAAAGACTCAAACAACATGGTATACACCCAAAACACAAGCGCGTCTTTACGCACCCGCACTCTCAAGTCTGGCTTTCATGCTCTTGGGACATCATCCTTCGCATATAGTTTCTATCTCCTTACAACCTGGGACTCGTCTTACTCCAAGTCTTTTGGGTGGTATTTCCAGCTCCTGACAGTTGTAGGCCTCGCCACATCTCTTGTCACATTCTCCCTCGGACTCATCGCAGACCTCACCCTCAAGGATGTTTTCTCACGAGCTAAAAACGCCACCTCCGTGCTTGCGACTCCTCTCGAGGTTCTCATTGCGGTTTTGTACTGGTCCATCAGGATGCATGACCCAACGATGCTAATGCCCGAAGACCTTGTTATAGACCCGTTGCCGGATCTAGGGTTTCATCTTGTCCCAGCAGTACTCCTGGTTCTGGACTTTCTATTGCTGAGCCGGGGAGCGACAATTACCACACGTGGTATGATGTCGCTTAGCACAGTTTTGGCTGTGGTGTATTGGTGCTGGATTGAGTTGTGTTTCTACCAAAATGGCTGGTAAGTCAATGCTACACTGGCATCTTTGCACATGCTGACATAAACGCAGGTATCCTTATCCTATGATGGATAAATTCTCTGCGGCTCAGCGGGTTACGATCTTCGTGGCGTCAGCTGGACTGTTGACGCTGTCTTCGTCAGCTCTTCAATGGATACATAGCAAGATTCACAGCCCTTTGGCGAAGAAGGGCAGAGTCGATTAATTACGATCGAAGGGATTCGTCATTTCAGCTGCGGTCAGGTTGGAGGCACCATCGATTGGTAATCGCATGTATGTTGCGGCTGACTGGCGAGAAAGGAGTTTTGCATATAGATTTAGAGTAATGTTTTTCTGTGCGATAAAGCTTTGGAGTCTTTCTGGGCAGTATTTAATATGTCATTCAAATCATATCCTTCTTTATTACTTAAGATCTCTCCCTGTCCACCAGTTTATTTATACCGAATAGATAAGTTTATGATATGAAAATGTCACCGAGTACTTATTTCTAAATTATCCGGCCACTGTAACGGAAGCAATTCCTGCTCATGTAAACCAACTACTCTATGCGCACTAAACTAAGGGATATCCCTACTTGAGAAGCTTTTCCTAGTGGCTTTAGTCTCTACGCCTATCTGGAAAATATTCTCACTACTGCTTTCCCCCGGAAGTCCGTGCCGCATCATGCCATGTTGACGTGGCTTTTCGAGTCCAACGCAGTGTTTCTGGCCAATTAGAATCACACCATTGTTCTAGGCAATGCCAAAATAGCACTGGCTATGCACATTCCGAGCCACTGATTAGTGCGTCCACGAAAGACCCGTTTACCTGCATATTATCAAGCATCTAGCCCACGAGCTGCATGAAGCAAATTGAATAAGAGGTCTAGACTCTGCACAACACTTTGATAAAGCATGTGAAAGCCCTAAACCTATCCAACACAGCCTTGAATGGTAGACTGCCTGTTGGAAAAGCGGGTTTCTCGGCGGCACAGAGTCCGACATTCCTTTTCGGACTTATTGGAACAAGGATTCACTTCCCTGTAAAGGAAACTCGAATTTGGTAAGGCGCAGTGCATATGCCGTTCGGGAGGATGACTAGACTTTGATCTATTTGTGATGTGTGGATCAATATCTCACGTAAGTCCAGGTGGATCACTATATAATAAGCGGCAAGTGTTCAAACGCTATCTGAACTCTAGGTATAAGCCAATCAGCAAATACTCTTTCCGTCGAGTTGAGCGGTATCCACTACGAGTAAGCCTGTAGTATACCGAGAAATCAATCAGATGTGAGCGTATGAAGTCACTCTGCCACGCAAGAGATATTCATGGGACCCATTATCTAAGAATGTAGTGCTGTGTGTGTAAGACCCTGTAGTAGGGTGGCTTGTTCAAGCTTTCTGCGGTATGTGGATAATATGAGATTACAAGCAGCAGGGCTTTAGGCCCTGGTTGGACCTGCGACATGCATCGGACGTCTTTACTGGCTAGCCGATGGCACAGCGCACAGCTATCTCATTTGGGGGCGGCTTGACAGGCCTCAACTGGACCAGGGAGGCTGAGTTGGCCAACTCGGGTATCATACTCGCGCCCAGAAGCTTGATAATAAAGGAGTCGTTTGTGTGATCCTGCCGTGCATATATCAATGAGCCATTGAGTCTTCTGGCCTGTCTCAAATTCTTACAACTGACATAAACTCCCGCTGTATGCAAAGACGGAACAATGTCTACAAGTACCTTGTTGGTCGTCGCATTTATCCTCGTGACGATCGTCCTTAAAGCCGTATTCAACTACCACCGCGGCCCACTTTCCTCCTTCCCTGGACCATGGTACACTCGCCTCACGGGAATTCCACTATTCTACGCCCGAGCCGTCGGGACCAGCCGCACCCATCTCCGCGATATCCACAAACGTTACGGCCCAGTAGTCAGAATTGGGCCCAAGGAAATTTCCATCAACAGCGTCGATGGCTACTACAACGTCCATGGCGTGGGGAGTCGCTGCATTAAGGCGCCCGTCTTCGACAATATCCGTTTTAGTCACTCGCCAATGCTATTCACAATGCGAGATCCTCGGCTTCACGCGCAACGGAAACGGATTCTCGGTCGTGGCTTTACCGCTATGAGGGAGGAGCAGGAGACAAATATTCATCGACTGGCTAAACTTGCTGTGTCGAGTATCAAGAAAGAAGCTGAGGAAGGACGCTCTGATGTGTACAAGTGGTGGCGCTGCTTAGCAGTAGACGTCATCAGCGAGATGGCTCTCGGAAAGCCGTTCGAGTTGCTTCAATCGGGTGGACAGGACCTGCCCGTTTACAAAGCATTGGGGAATGCCGGTCCAAGTGTCATTCTACAAGTGATACTACCCCATTGGCTTCTGTCACTAACTAAGTGGTCGCCCATCGCCTGGCTTAGGGATGTGGGCCAGGTCACCGAGATCATATTCAGCCGCGTGACAACTGCCCTAAGAGAAGTCAGGCTGTCATCAACATGCGGGCCTAGTATGGTTGGTCATATATTGAGTCAGGATAAGATGAGTAAGAAGCCGGCCCTGAATGACGACGAGTTGGGCTCTGAGGTGGCTATGATGTTGGTAGCCGGCTCCGATAGCACAGCTGCCACCTTGACATATGCGACCTGGGAGATTATTAGAGATCCAGAGCTAAGGAAGAAGGTCGAGGATGAGGTGGCTACTCTTGGTTCTGACTTTACAACCAAAGACGTCGAGTCTTTGCCACTTTTGAGCAGTGTGTTGGAAGAAGCCCTGAGGATGTATAATCCTGCGGGAGCACTCGCCGAGCGATTGGTACCTCCTGGTGGAATCTCTGTTCACGGATGGGAAATTCCGAGCGGCACCATGGTATATACCACGGGCTGGCTTATTTCCCGCTTGGAAGAAATCTTCCCTTCTCCTGATACGTAAGTTAATCCTCCGAGTCAATACAGGAGAGCTAGTCACTGATTAGATATAGATTCGATGCATATAGATTTGTAAATCCAACATCAGAGCAGAAAAGGGCTCATGTGCCTTTTAGCATTGGCTCACGAAGCTGCATCGGCATGCATCTGGCACGTATGGAAATCTTGGTCACGCTGGCTATATTCTTCCGGGACTGTAAAGGCCTGCAATTGCATGATAACATGACGGATTCAATGATGGCCCAAGTGGGAGAGTTCTTTATAGTACCTCAAGGGGGGAAATGCGATATTAGAGTTTCATAACAACACAGTATAAAAAGACATTAGACTAGAGCTTAGAGGTTATTAATTAAACTTCAGTTGTAATTAGGCTTTGGGTACACCTTCTTTACTTACTATATAGTAAGAACCCCGTCGAAAATAGAATACTAGCCACTTTCTTTGTAAATTCTTTCCTATAATGGAGATGATTCAATACCCTTGCCAGGTCTTAACAGGTCTTAACAGACCTTAATATTATCCCATTGAGCGGTACAGCCCTCCAACGGGTTAAGCGACCCACTTTACCCCAAATACAAGAGGTCTCTATCAAAGGCCCACTATGACTCTTATATCTTGGATACTTTGACTTCCTATGTGGTTAGTAGCACATTCGAGATATCGAGATTTATTATATTCCCGTTAGTCTGATCCTTATCGTGACCGCTTTAGAGGCTGCGCCGCTTCAAGGGATAATGCGGGGGATGTTCCCCAGACGTAGGACAAAGATACCGGGGAAGGCTCTATCTATCACAAGGCCAAATCGGCGTATGGGGAACCTCCGGCCGCCCTTATCGCCAGAGCCGAGGCTCCATTGATAAGGCTGGTTAATACTTGGGCCAGAGGTCGTGCGATACCACGGTCGGGCCGAAACGAAACAGATAAACTAGAAGATATAATCATATTCTACATCAGTACCTTATGGACAATATTAACACGGTATCGGTCGTCAACTAACCAGCAAACAACAATCACAATGTATGAACTTGATCCCACTAACGGAAAGTTTGCGGCCGCAATCAATGGCCTGCCTGCTCCCCATCAGATGGGAGGCCACCAACACGCCTACCAAAACCTGGAAGACTTGCAGAAGCATAAATCACCAGCAGATATCTCAACAGAGACGATTCAAGTTGAAGGAAAGTATGGTCCGACATCGGTAACCTTGGTGAGGCTTAAATCTTTGGTCGACAAGGAACTGCCAATGGTGTTTTATACTCACGGCGGTGGCTGGATCATGCGCAGCTAAGCAATTTTACCAGCTTTACCCGAGGATATGGAAAATGACACATACAAGCGCCAGCTCCTTCGATATCTTGATTGAAGACTTGGCTCGTCGAACTGGTGCAGCTATCGTGTTCCCAGATTACACTCGCGCACCCCATCAGATCTTCCCCTTCCCGTTCAAGCAGTCATACGAAGTACTTGACTACATGGTCCATCACGGAAACGAGTTCAAACTCTCAGTCGACACAATTGCTCTCGCGGGAGACAGCGTAGGAGGTACGTCGTTGCTCTCTACCGAAATACTCGACGTGTACTGACCAGATTGCTATTAGGGCACATGGCAATTGCAATGATGCAAATGTCTCTAGAGCGAAAGTTGCCCACCAAAATTGGACAGATGGTCCTTTGGGCCCCCGTCACAGTCACCCACAAGGAGTATCCATCGTATAAAACCTACGGTGACGCACCTTTTCTACCTGCCGTGACGATGGAATGGATGATAGATACCTTCATACCAAACAAAGCAGACAGGGAGACAACCCTGGCGTCCCCTCTAGCCTTCCTCCCGGACGAGGTCTTGTCCAGATTCCCTCCAACCACCATCTTTCTCTCGACCGTCGCTCCACTTGTTGACGAAGGCGTGGCGTTTGGTTACAGACTTCAGGCGTTGGGAGTTAACACAGCTGTCATTAACGCTGAGGGTCAGCTGCACGGTTTTTGTCTGGTGAAGGATCTTCGAGAAGGGCCTACAGCTAAAGCAGTGATGGATTTGGCAGCTTTGAGATTTTGTAGGATATTTCCCGTGAAAGGACACGAGATTTCTAAATGACCTTGAGTTAGTGGTCTTTAGCATGACAGGATCGTATATAATAAGTTGAAAACTATTTGCGGGAAAACAAGAATTTCTTAAATCTGGTCTGGCCAGGAACCTGGGAAGTAACGTAAGTGACAGACACTCTTAGGGTATTTACATGTCCAGGACCATCGTCGTATATGCAAACTTGTGCGACAGCCAGGCTATGCAATCAAAGTTTCAGGACAATCTGTCGGGGATGAGACATAAAATAGGCTTGCCAGTCATTAATGTGAGACCAGAGTAACAACTCTTATGGGACATGTTGATATTATAACTAGATTGTCGTGTTATTCTCTCTGTGACTTAGCCCAGTCTCTTATCTTGAGGAAGGCCGTTCTTCTCGTCTTCAGTCAAGCGAACACCAAAGACGTCCTCCAACGCTTGAATGCGCTCTCTCTCTGTCTTGCACTCCCTAATCACCTTGCGATCGTCACCAATAGTCTCCCTAATGGTATCCACAAAAAGGGTGTTGTTTCCAATGATCAGCTCCTTCTCCTCATCCATTATCATCTTGGTACAAGTGACATATCTGGTGAAAAATGATCGCGGGTTGGTAGACGTGAACCAAGACATGACCTCGTAGTCCTGGGGAAGAAACTCGGTCTCAGTGAAGGCATATACAGGCGTCCACTTGTCGCCGCCGTTTCCGTCCTGACCAGGGTTGTAGCACACGTCGTAGCACCACAGCTTTGTGCCCGTGGTGGGGTTGCTGGCGTGAGACTCTGCTATGGCTCGGGACTGGAGGCGGATCTTGCGCGGGGCAATACTAGTCGTCTCAAAGCCATCGCGGAGCGGAAAAGGTAGATTAGGACCCATAGAGCCCATACCCACATCCACGACGTACCATTCCTCGCCAAGGTGTACCAAGTTGAGCATATGGTTCCATCCGTCATATGTGGACGCTTGGTTGCGTCTGACTTCTTTATAGGGGCTCATAGCGCGCGACACACGCCCACCGCAATCTCGGACCTCGTAGCCAAGCGAGCGAAGAAGGACGCCGAGAAAGGTGTTGTTCTCCATACAGCGACCGCCGCGACGACGCTCGACAAATTTAGCAAAAAGCTCATATGGGTCAAGCGTGATGGTCTTGTGCGCCGAGTAGTGAAGCTCCAGGTTCTCAAAGGGGATGTTGCATAGATGGTAGCGTGTGATGGCTTTGAGGAGTGGAAAGCCGTGCTCTTGCGTTCGAGCGAGACTAGGGTCCCCCAGCACCGGGGAGTCAAGGAATCTCTGTGGTAGTTTGATGACTTTGAGGTAGTCCTGCACTTGTGCTTTGGTGTATCGCGGAAGCGAGTCAAATGGAAGCTGCGTGAGGGCTGTGGGATCAGACATGATGGCGAGAAGGTGATGTCGATGTGATGTGATGTTTGACAGAGTGAGGCGGAGGCGGATGCTGTTGCACAATTGCTATATGATATAAGCTCAGTCACGTGTCGTGTGTATTACACTGTTCCGTTGCGCTGCACTATCTCAGCTCAACTCGATGCTTCGGATTCTTATAGTGAGAATGTTTCCACAGATAGGCCGGGGGATCCGGGCATTTACTAGGGAGTAATTGGTGAATGCCTCTCTGGTAAGCCCACACTAACGATAAGTTATGCTCTCGATGGAAATCGTGGGGTCAGCCGTGGAGTTATGCCGGGATGGACCCGCTTGCCTTAGGGTCTGGGTAACCTTAGGAATGGAGATGGCACCCTTTCGTACCGGGTAGGGGCTGGTATCAAAGCTACATCTTCTCCCTAGCGGCTATAGTACCGATATAAGTACTCTAGATACTGTAGGTGGCTTTGCCTCTGACTCATCTGCCACCTTGTGGCTTGTGTTTGTGGCGAACCTTTAGCTAATTGATAAATTAACCCTGGTTAGATCCAGGCCTGTATTTTCCATTATACCAGTCCCGTGCTCGTCATCCTGTTACACATACTCCCATCACCCCACACAAGGAAAGCCCTCCCATAGACCATTTATCAAAGCCATTCCATCAACAAGTGACTGGTTTCATCCCTCTATAACCGACGGGTCAAAAATCTCGGACGCAAAAAGCTGGAACGAGTCCATATCATCTACGCTAAAAGACATTGTGTCGGCCGAGCCACTCGTGGAAAGGGAGGTATCAGTGACAGCGTTCAAGCTCGAAGCTGGTTCCGATCGGTTGTCGACCAGAGCTGGACCAACTTCTAGGCGCTTCGTTAGTACCTTGACTGACTCCAAGGCTTGAGGCGCCGACAACTGACCTCTGACACTGCACATCCGCGCTAGCCTGCGGATGTATTCAAGGCAACTCAAGACTAGATTGTTCTCATGGTCCAGTTTCAAAAGGATGTTCTCTGCTTTCCTCAGTAGGGACCTTGAGTGACTAGCGGCTGCTTCTTCGACCGACGGCAAGGCTGTCAGCGATAGCTCCAGTGGTGTAGAGAGTCCAGTGAGCTTTTGGGCCTGAGAGACACTGGTAACGATGCCTTCTCCTAGGGCTAAGGCTCTTTCTAGGGTGGATAATGGTGCTGCTGGGGTGGCTTGGTGTACAGTAGCAACAGCGCGGAAAAGAAGTTAGGTAAAGTTGATATTGAATGCTTCACCGTGAAAGACCGAGGTCTTCTCCTCGATAAAAGTCATGCCCATGCCATTGGTAGAAGCATCTTCGTCGTGCGGCTCTTCTAGGCCAGTAGCACAAGTCTCTGTGCCTGTGCCTTTGGTATGTGGGGCTGAAGAACGAGGTGAGGCAACAGTGATGGAATGTTCAATGTTTGGTTGGCGAGCTGGCGAATTGCCATGGTTGGTGATGAGGGCATTATTGGTATTGTTGGTATGGTTATCATTTGTGCATGGCGATAAATACCCTTTGAAAACATCGTTAAGTCGTTGTAGATTATGCTCAAGAGATGTGACGCGCTGTTCCAGGTCCGAGACATAATCCTTTCGTACAATGACATTCGTGGCCGAATCGCCAGGCCAAATACGTTGAGTCTGTATGATGGCATAACTATGATGACTCGAAATGCTGAGTCACTTAAGAGGGAGCTAGAGCCTCTGGCTCTGTATTGGTATTCCCAACCTGAAGAAAGCCTGCATGGATGTAGAAACACACAGGCCATCCTTCCTCTGGCGGTGACCCAGCGATCCGGCGTCAAAAGAATAGGGTTCGCGTTTGTAATCCATGATGCCCTTTTATTCATGTATCGAGATAACCGGGTAAGGCTGCTGCACCTGATTTGTATAACGCAGAAGCAGTGGGATACTATGACAAGCCTCTTTTTGGTTTAATCTGACAGGTAAAGTACTGCATTGTAATTGGCATTTCTTTTACTCATTATTATCATCCTGTTCATCTTTTCCTCTAGTGGTGAAAGCCGCAGATACCGCAGATACCCGGGTTACATCACTACCTGGACCCGCCTGGCCCCCACATACCCCGTACCTCGGTGTCTAGATGTATTACCGATTCCCCAGCATCCTTTTCGTGTTCATCTCTCTACACTCTTGCTCAACAAACCAATTATACAGAATCTCCCATTACCTCCCCGCCCTCTCCCGGCAGCTGTATCAAGAATAAGGTTAAATCCGGCAGTGGCTTCAAGTCATTGGGCAGAAGTAAACTACTTATGGTGGTTGACAGGTTGAGCTGAAAGGGTATTTCTCACGTTTATTGGGTGTCTATATACTTTCTTGTTCTCCGTCTATCACAATGGCGATTACACTCCAACGCTCAGCCTTTATTGAGGCCATCCAAAAGCATGATCAATCCTCCCTTGCAGTAGTGGAAAGTGACTCAGGCGAAAGCTTCTCTTATCACACTCTGCTCGACAATATCGCCCGCGCCAAGGAATTACTTCTGTCCAAAGCGAGAAAGGACGATGTATCTGGAGAGAGGATAGCGTTCATGGTAGAAAGCGGGTTTCAATACGTGGGTATGTATACCGTGTTACCTCGTCCAACATTGAGACCGTGCTGACTTTGTAGTTACTCTCTTGTCTATCTTGGCTGCCAATGCAATTGCTGTGCCACTGGCACCTTCTTTCCCTACTCCAGAGCTACGGTACATCCTCGAGAACAGCCAAGCTCTTCTTCTCGTTTCATCTGCCAAAAACGCAGCCAAGGCGGAGGAAGTCATCAGCAAAGACCTGGCAAACCCGCCCTTGTTTCATCAACTCGGCAGGCTCAACGATGCTTCCTCTCAGGAGAAAGAGATTGTGCTGGGTGATTTATTCGAAGCCCCCCTCGCAGGCATGATGCTGTTTACGTCTGGGACTACTGCTCGACCCAAGGGTGTCGTGTTGACTCAAAGCAATCTCACCGCTCAGGCAAAGTGTCTTGTGGAAGCATGGAAGTATGCTCCTAGCGACAGACTCCTCCATGTCTTGCCGCTCCATCACATTCACGGTACGGTGAATGCTCTTCTCACGCCTCTTCTTGCGGGAAGTACCATTGAGTTCATGTTTCCGTTCAATGTGAACTCAGTCTGGACGAGATTGGCTGCACCCTTTCTTAACCAGACTGCGATCAATGGTAACGGCTCGGCACACTTGAACGGTAACACCAACGGCAATACTCACAACCCAGCCAAAACGCCTGTCACCTTCTTCACCGCTGTTCCAACCATCTGGGCTCGGCTTCTGAAATCATATGACTCTCTCTCCCCCGAGATGCAAAAAGCTGGTAAAGAAGCCGTGTCACCCAAATTCCTTCGTCTCAACATCTCGGGCTCGGCTGCTCTTCCCAAACCCATTCGAGACGGCTGGATTGAGCTCTCTAGCGGCAACGTGTTGCTTGAGCGCTATGGAATGACTGAAGTTGGAATGGCTCTGTCTTGCGGTCTTGACGACATAGATCGTGTGGATGGCTCTGTGGGCTGGCCCTTGCCTTCGGTGGAAGCACGCTTGATGGAGACAAACGACGAGACTGGAATCCAAACTGTTATTGCAACCGGCGAGGAGATTGACCTAGACACTGGAAAGGAACGAGTAGGAGAGATTCAACTTCGTGGGCCGACGATATTCAACGGTTACTGGCGCAATCCTGAAGCTACAGCAAAAGAGTTCACTACAGACGGATGGTTCAAGACAGGCGATATCGCCATACGCCGCAAGGTTCCTGGCTCTGGACTGGGAAAGTCCGGCACCTGGGCCCAAGGTCCAGCCTACTTCATCCAAGGCCGCCGAAGCGCCGACATCATCAAAACCGGCGGCGAGAAGGTTTCAGCACTCGAAGTCGAGCGTGAAATCCTGTCCCTCGCTGAGGTCGATGAATGTGCCGTGGTTGGTCTCCCTTCAGAAGCATGGGGCCAAAAGGTCGCGGCAGTAGTCGTTCTATCTGACAAGAGCCAGGAGGGCATGAGTCTGCAGCAGCTGCGGGGCGCGTTGAAGCCTCGCATCACGGCGTATAAGATCCCGCAGGATATGGAGACCGTTGGGGCACTGCCACGTAATGCTATGGGCAAGGTGAACAAGAAGGAGTTGATAAATGCTCTGTTTGGACCGGCGGATAAGATCAGAAGGAGGAGTATTGATTTGGGAAATAGGCGGTGATTAAAGAGAAGAGAAAGAAATCATGTGTTATTGACTTATTCCGTCTCTTACTTCCTTCGCAATGTATTAGAGCTGGTGAGTTTTAGAGCCTTATTTGTTTAGGGTTTTCCTAGGGGAGTTTTAGGATGATAGATGCTAATGACCGAGAGGACAATGGCTTGAGTAGTCTGGTCGTCCATAAAACCTCCCGTAAACGCATCCCTTGAGGTAAAGGTCTTCCAAACAAGCCATCAGGTGCACATGTTGAATATTTCGAGCTAAACCATGCAGTCTATGAGATGTCCAATATATCACTGGTCTACCATACCAATTAATCTATAAGATTATCCATCTCAATAAGACACTGTACAGAATTTATAGCTCTCAGTAATATATTATTTCACCCTGTTGTACCTGTGTTGTTACAAGACTTTAACAAGAATGTAGCCAAGTAATTCGAATGACTAGGTGTACGGTTCCAGCCTATATATTACCTCAGATTCTAGAGCCAGCACTCAATTGACGTCCCGACCATAGTCACTTCTTGGTCAGCCAGAAATCAAGCCAATCTACAAAACTCTTGAAATGCTGCTCCTTAGCCCACTTCTCATGAAGGGTCTGTCAGGCGTGCTCGAGACTTTCACAACACTGTCAGCATACATCCTTAAAACAAAAACAACAACAGGCCAAGTAAACTTACCGCAAAGCCATGTCCCACATTGGAAAAGACTTGCATATTGAACCGGTTGCTGTTTTCGGTCAAAATCTCAATTGTCCTGCTTCGCTGCGGAGGCTCAAACAGTTTATCTGTGCTAGGTACGGAGAAGAAAATAGGCTCTACGATGTATTAGCGGTATATTATTTCGACCATATGTGTATTTGTTTACCTTTGACGTTGGAGACATCGCTTTCCTTCTGGAATGACGGGTGGGCGATAGCTCCAGCTTTGCAAATGTCTTTGGAAGACAATTGGTAAGTGACAAATCGGGTACCCCAGCTGGCAGGTCTCAGTCAATTTTGCTCGAGCTTAGACCAGATTCCTAGTGGAATATCTCACCAGCATCCCACAGCAGCGAGCTGGACAGCGTCGCTTGTGCCACATTGCGTCTTGACAGCCTTGACCCATCTCTCGGCTGCCTCCTCGCATGCATGGAGGTGCTTGTTTTTCCAAGCCTCAAAGTCAAAGTTGGGGCCACTCAGCGGCGTCAAAGAGTGTTTTGTCACGGGGTCCTGCAATCAACTCGATTAATAACCTCTCTGCAATAGTGCCGCGGTCAACATACCCCCAGGAAATAATCCACGCCGAGCGTGAGATAGCCGCATGCAGCATAGGCGTCCATCATGAGGAAGCTATTCATGTGCAGACCAAAAGCATCAGGGAAGAAGAGGATGACGTTTCCATTGGATGTCTCTGGGGTGGGTTTGGCCATGTAGGTGTCGATGCCGTCGATTTGTTGTGTGGATCCTGTTGGCTCTCCATTGTGGAAATCGCCTTTGAGACAGCACAGATCGACTGGTTTTGCGAGTACGTTGTTCATAGCGTTGTTGTGTTGTCTTCTGCCGAATCATGCTGGTGGTGTTGATACAATTGAAACAAGTTCGTGGGACAGGGCTGGGCGAACTCATTTGTAGTAGACACAATTTGGCATGGTCCTATCGGGTATTTTTAGCCACCACCATATAGGACCCCGATAATTAATAATAAATAATGGTGTTTTATACATATCCATTCAAGAAGTGTGATAGATCCCAGTATGTATCTCTTGTAGGGTACCACTATTGCCACCAGTGCATTTATAATATCAATAGCCGGTATAATAGCCGGCATATGCCTATGTTGAAGAACTCACAAATAGCTAAAGGCCACAAGGAAGCTTACATGCAATACTCCCAGAGTTGTTGCTCAGTCGCCAATTCACTCTTGTAATCACCCAATGTTTCAAAAACCGTCTCCACCATCCCCAGAAACCGCTTATTCCACTTGGTGATAAAGCGAGCTTTAGTATACTCCCAATAATCAGGATACCATCCAGAGTTCTCCCAGTCTACAATTCCTGCAAGCCTGCCGTTATACATCAGGATGTTCCTCATGTTCAGGTCCGAGTGAGTAAAGACGATCTTATGGCCATCATGGTGAGCGACACCTGGTAGTGCCGGTGTTTGAAGAATGGCGTTAAACTCATCCTCATTGACAAAAGGTCCAACAAAGTCTCCGCGCTCCTCGTCATAGTCCATAGATAACACTATTCGGAAATCGTAGCAAGGTCCACCGATGGCGTTGCAAATGGCATGTTTTGGTGCGGCTTCATTGGGAAGTGCACGCATCTCGTTTAGACAATTTTGCAGGTCTTGAACCAGCGTCTTTATTTCGCATTCGGTAAGAGAATCAATGCATTGTCCAAGACAGTGGCCTGGAAGTTGAGTAGATAGCATATAACAGGTATCTCCGCTTGAAGTAAGATCCAAGGGACGAGGAACCGGTACATGCGTGCTTTTCCGCAGGAGTTGCAGAGCTCCGTACTCGTTCGCCAATCCTTTGAAATTCTGCACCCTGCCTGTCTTGAGATACATGCCGAAGGGTAGTCGTTGCACCTTGAAACTGCTGGAGTCCCCGTATATGAGACCCCCCATAACGCCCAAAAAGCGATAGACAGGTATGCGGAGGCTAGAAGGCATCAGGCGGCAGATGGTTATTAAGGTGACAGCAGCATACTCCGAGAGGCGATGGTAAAGTAAATAAAGTGGCGGTATGAAGTAAGCTGGCCGCTGTGATTTAACCGCAATTTCTTGCCCAACCAAAAGCCATCGTATGGACGGCGAAAAGCGTGAAATAGTCTCCAAGAAGCCAATGTTGGGAAGGGGAAGATCGGAGCCTGAGTGGTCCATGAATCGGCCTGGTCGAACTACATCTACCTTCTCCAAAATGGAAGGGTACAGTGGACCCCCGATGCTGACCTGGGCGGCATGATACTAATCGGATGTGAGTTAGCTGTCGGGGGCTTCAAGTTCAAGCTGGATGGAATGGCATTTACCGTATAATCTTCAAGGAAGTCGAACTGGAAATATCCTTGTGACAGCGCCACTGCGGTAGACTCACGGACAAGCCAATGGTTCTGAAAACCGGCGATAAGCGCAGGATCCTCCATCATCTGCCGGTGTGTCTCGGGTCCGATGAAGTAATCAAGTAGCTCAGACAAAGACTGTAACTGGATGTAAGTAGCGATATCGTGAAAGAAATTACACGATTGCACGTACCTTGTTAAGTGTCTTCGGGACGGTTACGATAGGACGAACGACCAGGGGATCCATAAGAGACCCCTCTAATCCAGTGATGCAACATTTGCCACCATCTCGTCTTTCAACGGCAATCATGGTGGCTTTGTCAGGTTTTGGCTGTACTGTGGTAGGGTTATCCGCAACTGTTATAATGTTGTTAGAGAGCTTCTTAGTTAACCAGTCAGAAGAACATACAAATAGACACTAGCTGCTTCCAATCTGATAGCAGCGAGGCAACTTCAAAACCATCGTTTCGGGTGCACCTCTTAAGCAAATAGCAAGCAGCATCATCTGGGTCTATTGAGTTTTCAATAAAACATTCAAGAATTTGATCATCAGGGTATTCTAAGCTGGAATTCGTGATAACTTCGAGAGCTTTCTCGGTGGGGCTTTGCTCATCGGCCATGGCACCTTGAGTTGTATGTAGCGGGTCAATATGATAAAGCGGTGATGAAAAGTGGAAGTATAACAAAGTGGTATGATTTGAGCGGGGTCTTTATTATATTCTGGTTGCGCGGCCGGACTATTCCACGAACTTGACATTTACACCTTTAGCGATAAGTGCTATACTACCCCTCTTTCTCTCCATTCATCTGCCGACGCACTGGCGACTGCGATCCAATAAACATTTATCTTCTGATTCTCTCCTCACAGTTATGTTTGCACAAGCTGCTCGTGTGGACTCAGGCCCATACCTCAGAATTAATCAAGGGGAGCCTTAGTCACCACGGAATTTACTTGTGGTTACCAGATGTTTATTTATCCTTATCTCATCTGCATAGGGCTTTACAGCAAAGTTTCTATCTCTCTATTAATGCCATCTAGTGATATATAATCAATACCAAACATGTATTTCAGACTACCATCACACTCGGATGCAATACCCATACAAGCCACCGTTTACCCGAAGTACCCATCGCTTCAATCAAGGTCTTTATGAAGGTGATATCATCGAATTACCTGTAGCGAGATGTGCTAGCACAGATTATTCCTGAGGAGGAGGAACTTGCATATTTGGATCTTGCCTGCCCAAGTTGTTAAGCTTTTCGTCAATGTTGGTGTTGATGTCATCAATAGCCAGGTCAACTCTGGTTTCAAGGTGATGTCCCAATGCATCAATCTTCGAGCCGATATCGCCATACGTTTGGCCAACCTTGACTTCGATAGCCTCTAGGATTGGATGAGCTTCCTTGAGAGAACGTTGCGTTAGGGTGGTTTGGATTTTGAGCTGTGTGATGTTGTCTTTCATGTTGTAGATCTCACTCTTGATGCTGGCAATATCATTCTTTATCTGCGTGACATCATTCACGACGGTGGTGATCTTCAACAACGCCTTCTTCAAGTTATGGGCCACAACTCTGGACTCAAGAGACCAGGTATTAATGATTTGATGTATATTTTCCTCTGCAGGAAAGGAGTAGGGAGGAAGATCCGTGCGCATGGGGTTCTGCTCGGCCATTTTGATGGAAAGGACGCAGAAAGAGCTGATGATTGAGTGTGGCGATGGTACTAGAGAGATAGATCGCTGTTGAGATGTTGTAAAGATGGTGGACATAGAGAGGAGAGAAAAAGAGATAGAAGCTGGAATATATAGGAGATTAAACACAAAGGCAGGATATATTGGTGACTGTTGGGCACGGAACCATCTACATGGCGCCTTTTATCGCCTGGGTGAATATAAAAGACCAAGCAAGAAGCGCGACATTATGCGTAATTGTATCGCGTTCTTTGGACCTCATATTTTGATTATACGCTAGGTTACACATGTCCAACAATATTTACCAATTGTTTGTCTCATTGTAGACTTAATCTTTCGGTGATTGAGTTTTCATCGACATGGATTGAACAAAGACTGCCTGCCTCAAAGCAAAGTCCATAAACAGGAACCGGCTTTCTTTAATGTAGATACTCATTCAATGAAACTCTATTTCGGCAAGCATGATATATGACCTCACCAGTCTAAGCCTGTCGTGTGCTTTGATCTAATATCGGATTGCAAGAAGATAGCGGGACGTGGCATGGGAGCTTTATTACATAGTGTTTATTGGGTTGCACGAGCTATCCCAATTTATTGAGAGCAGTATCGCCACATATCTTATCAGCTTGAAAGCTTTTTAACTATGGAAAGGGTAGTGGCATTGAAACTTGTCTTATAACCGGGTCTGTGGATATGACGCACTTCAGCTCGACACCAGCATCAATAGTGCTGTAGACCGGTCTACATCGTTCCCAAGATTCTAGTCTTACCAAATTTAACTTTAGACAGAAATGCTGCTTTGTAACAACGCTTGCATATTCAGTAAGATGGCTGCTGATCTGGCTTACTGGGGAAATGCGTCCCAAAACGTTTGACCAAGAACGCCACACGGCGCGCTCCGCCCTAGGGCATTGGACGCCCCTAAGAAAATAGGTCGGGAATATCAACATGGCTGTTTTTCGAAGCTTAAATCTTCCTGGTTAATGGCATGGACCGCCTGAGAACATTCCTGTCCCTGGATTCCTGGGCCGAAGTAGCTCTAGCTTCAACTCAAATGGGATTCAACGCTAGACAAGATGCCCAAAGCGGCAACCACAGCGTATCTACTTAGTAATCTTCCAATCTTGGGAGCTCTTAAATCCCTGCCCCTGGTCCTGGAATTTCGCCAAGCGATGTTATTTTCCCAAAGTGGTTCTAAGTCCACTCAACATCTTCATCCCTCGATCCACGATGAATATCACCGCCGAACAAGCCGCGAGGTCGCACGAGAGCAAGTCTGAGTTGACAGTTGGGGTGAGCTCTGGGTTAATGGCCCTGGCTATACTGTTAGTTGGTTTGCGCTTGTGGTGTCGCCGTCATATTAAAGCGTTGGGGCTGGATGATATAGCTGCTGTGTTAGGGCTGGTAAGACTCCATGGCTTTATAGATAAGGCTCAGGCTGACATTTACTTGTTCAGGCTTTTTATATAGGATGCGGCTCGTCGATTATTGCCAGTACGTTATTCGAAGCCATTAATAACGCAGAAATTAACAGAAGCAGTGACACATTACGGACTTGGAAAACACGACTGGACATTGACACCTGCACAGATTGTACTCTACGGTCGAGTGAGTCTTGCAACTCAGCCAACCTAACCATTCATCCACTGACCTCCGCCAGTGCTTCTGGTTCTCTATTATATTCTACGCCGTGTCCCTCGTCTGGGTCAAGTTAACCTTCCTGCTACAATACTACCGCATCATGTCCGTCTCCAATATGCGATGGGTCTACATGAGCTTTATTATCTTCACTACACTCTGGAGCGTGACGCAGATTATAATGATCTGCTTGATATGTGTTCCTCTAGAGGCTCGTTGGGATAGGAGCGTCAAGGGAAAGTGCATTCCGCATGAAACGGATATGTGGCATGTTAATGGAGTGATTCATATTGTCCTTGACTTTGCCATCATAGTCATGCCGCTTCCCATCGTCTGGAATCTCAATCTCCCTCGGTCACAAAAGTTGCTCCTCTCTGGGATCTTCGGTCTGGGTATCTTGTAAGTTCCGTGCATTCATTGTTGTGTATCAAACTAACAATTTACTATAGTACCGTTGCCATTGCTGTCTTTCGACTCCACTGGCTTACACCAGCGCCAGACATCACATGGTGGAACGTCACAGCCGCATTGTGGTCTCTGGCAGAAGTCGTCTCGGGCATCGCCTGCTCATGTCTTCCTACTTATAAGCCCCTGTTGGTGAATATCAAGGGCTGGCTACCTCGTCTTGGCAAGGGTGATAGCACTATTCGCCTCCAGGAAAATACCGGAACTGCATGCACTGAGTCGACTCTGGTCGGGACCCAGGACATGTTTGGTAGTGAGCCAAAGGTGCCTAACAGTGCGTGGGTGTATGGAACCCAGACAAGGATTACTGCAAACAAGGATTTGGAGGCTGGTGGGAAGTTTAAGAAGTTTATGCAGCGTTGACGATCCATCGAAAGGAATATTTATATGAAGCGATATTTAAATTTTTAATCTATTTGTAATGTAATAAGAAGGTTAGTTTGTGAACGTGATAATTGAATAAGGCCTAAAGCATTCCATATCTCCGCACAGGGATTCGTATTTACATTGGCCAGAAATATATGATTAATAGCATGGGGTGTGCAGGTACTAATGCTAAGTCAAGGCAGGGTAACAGAAGCCTCTATCTGCTGTGCTTCCGCACTCCACCAGTATGAAATTGCAATAAAGGTATCACAATTCTGGCACATATGAAGGTCCAGCCTCGCATTCAGCCACCGAGGCTCCATTCTTCCCATTCATCCTACATTTGACCCAGATCCTCACATTCGCCATCCAGTCCTCTCCTCTAAATGAAACCTGCACAGGGCCCAAAGGCTCGGCCCAGTCACCCTCCCGAAACTCAACAGTATCAAAAGCATCACCTGCCTTGAACTGTCGCAGAGTGCGGAACATACCGAGGGCAGCTTTTGTATCTAGTTTCGGTCGTAACAGCAGTGTTCTATTTCGGGTGTAGTAGCTGTGGTCCTGTAATGGTGCCTCGTCCCGCGCGTTCAGGTAAAGAACCAGGGTTGTCAGGTCGGGAAGATTCTCGGCAATTGACTTGAGCTCCTCTTGAGGCCAGTCACCTGCATCCCGGTGCAGATCGATGGTGAGGCTTTCCAACCTAGGCGCCCATTCTCCTAAACCTCGGAGTTGTTCTATTGATAGGACTGGTCTTGGGTGGAAGTCTATTTCTGAGTTTGTCCACTCGAGGTGTTTGAGTGAGGCACCGTGATGCTTCAACACGGCATCAAAGGTATCTTCACTACAGGTTCCACCCTCGTTCCACTTGAGACTTTTCAAATATGGTTGCAAACCCAGAATGAAGTCTTTGGCTGTTGGCATAGTGAACCCGCCCTTTCCTTCAACCTCCCAGTCTTTCCATTCACCTCGCATAATTAGGCACTCGAGACCAGTCAGTGCACGTGGAAGATCTTTATAAAGACCCTTACCCTTGAGGGGTATGAAATGCCCTTCCTTGATAGCAAGGGTGTGCACTTGTGAAAAGTCCATGGCTTCCAGCCAAAGTTGCATATCGTCCATCGACTGTCTTTCAGTGGGGAGGTATCTTTGGTCATACCACTGCTGAGCCATTCCGAATTCGTGCCATTGGGAGAATTCCTCTATGCCGGCTGATCGCTTTATGGCATACGTTAAACGGTCCAAATGCCATCTTCCACGATAAAACATATCTAGAATCCATCGGAAGGGAATGATTGTTGAAGGTGATACAGGCCACGACCCATCGTCATTAGACCAATGTGATAGCGGAGGGCGAATCTCTGCCCACTTAGAATAATCGAATTCATAATCTTCCAAAGAAAAAACGCGCGGTGCCGAAAGGTACCGATCACTGCCGTTTAGG
Organism: Fusarium torulosum; assembly: GCA_900312805.1. Lineage (NCBI taxonomy): Eukaryota > Fungi > Ascomycota > Sordariomycetes > Hypocreales > Nectriaceae > Fusarium > Fusarium torulosum. Next base: position 46,807 of record ONZP01000266.1, read on the forward strand.
CTAAATGGCATGCGATGGCCTTCTGGAAACCCGACGCAGCCTCCACGGTTCGCCATCAATTGAAGCACGTCGATAGTATCACACATCTTCATAGCTTGATGCACGACTTGAAAGGTTGCAAACTCAGAAATGCCAGGGATTCTAGCGCGAATCGCAGTAGGGCAGGGATCTTCTGGTGTCCATTGTCGTGGCTCCCACAAATCGTCTGGTGTATACGACGGGTTGATTGTCCGTAAGCGATCGAGCTGGGGGATAAGCCATGCAAACGCAAGGGCAAGGGCCGATCCAAGGTAAATCTGGTTATTTAGATACCGCATGTTTATATACTTTTAAACAACGATTCATAACAGAACAACAAGACGAGGAGAATTTGAGCGATGATTAATTTACCAATGACTCTTGACGTTATAAAGTAATAACACGGTGTTGCTTACACGTGAGTCATTGTAGAGTGCTGCCTGCAGAAATACGAGGTTCTTTAGAAAGGCCAGCTCTCATCATCACACCCATTTCGCACATTTCATTCATACAAATCTTTATTAATAGAAAGAAGTATATCGTGAGTTGTCGGTTGCCTTTTCAACTCCAACTACACTCAACTATTAATATTTAACCCCTGACTTCCAGCTCCACCGACTTCAAGCTGAACCACTTCCACAGCCCCGCGAGTAATAGTTCATAGATCTAGACCTCGCAATTAAAAGAAGGAAATAAATGGGATATATATTCTAAGATTATAATAATAATTCTTGCAAACTTTTAGGCTGATTTCTTTTTCTCTTTTTCTTACGCTTTTCGTCACTTACGCCCATATTCATTAGCACCCCACCATGAGACTTCCACACCTGTTGCCAAACTGAAACTATCTCTGGTTCAATCACAGAGACTGCCTTCGACTCAACCACGGTGGCTCTCTCTGAAACAGCTACAGCTCCCATCACCTTGGTCCTGTCTTCCTGGGCAACTCCCGGATTCTCGACCCGTCTCTCATCGTCGTCGGCCAAGAGTGCGAGTTTTCCGCATGGATCAAAGCGCGCAACTCGGAGAATTGTCTGAATCGTGTGATAGCGTGTGGAGCAGGAGGCAATTCCTTTAACACTGTAGAGTTTCTGGGGTCTCAGAACGAATGGGCCTTGGCCACTTTGAAGTGCACTTGAAATCAGGAATCTTGGGAAGACGGGCCTAGTAGTATTATTCGGGGGCAATGTCGGGACCTGAGGTTCTTCGTTGATGATGTGGCTCTGACTCCGGTCGTGGCAACAGACTAGTACTTTGGTCTTTGATTCATTAATCAGACACTTATTCCAGTCTCTAACCTTAAACATATAGAGAACCTTTCTTAATATAGTTTTTTAATCTCTTAAAGATGACTCTGTAGTATTCGCTCTACCACCTCCTCAGCATCCTCGTGCAGGCCTCCATCTCTGGAACTCACTCAATGTCGTCCACCGTCAAGTTAGCCGTAATTAGGCCGCTATGAACAATGACCCTTCTGATATCTCAGAAGTAAGTGGCCGGACTATCCAATTATGTTCCACGAAAGTCACTTGTGGATATTTGCTTCTATTATATTCCCCCTCCTAGGAGAAGTTCCAGTCTTATAGCCACATATTTATTCGGGATAGCCCGAATTCTGGCTACCATTTTATCATATAGGCTCAGAGGTAGTTTAATTATCCTAGTCTATCACAAAAACCTATACTGGTCTCGGAATAGGTCCTTCGCTGTAGAGGCACTCAGATATCGGGCTTCAACTGAGTGTTGTGGTGTTGGGTATGTGCGTAAAAACATCTTCTTATTCTAGCCATCTGACATGGTCTAACCAGATTCTAACCTATTATGTAGGGTGGCATTATTAGCTTAACAAAAAGACGTCCAGCGAACGAGGGCCTGATCAAGGTAAAACAAAGACTATACAGCGGCTATTACAGACTTCACTGAGTACCAATGATATTAGGAAAAGCTAACCTAGTGCCACAAGCGGCAAATCAAATCTATTAAATTATATCAAAAAGTGCAAAGGCTAGAAGAGAACTCTGGAAAGACAGCGGCTTTCAAATTGTCTCGCACATTTGTTGAGTATTAGTATTAGACAAACTTCAACTTAGTAATACGCTTACGCTGGGTGAAGTAACCATATGGGGTGTAAAATCTCCGAGAGACAAAAGGCCCAACCGCTTTTAGCGCAACTACTTACGAGACAGCCAGTAGCTACCTGTTTAGATGCTATTTGGTGCCTCGGCGCAGAATATAATTTTTATTGGCTAGCATACGGATAAAATTGACTCGTGGGTGTCTACTAGCAAGACTACCGTAAGCCGTTTGTGAATAGACTACATTTAGTCTTGTGTTTCATGTGCCCGCGCCGGAAGACTGTTTCGATCAAGTTAGTTGACCTACGCTAAATACCAGAGATGCCTCGATTCTTCAACTAGAAGGTCAACAAGCCACACATATAGACTAATCTGCTTTTTCCGTGTGGGGACGTCCAACTACGTTCTGTAACTTCCACAACGTAATTGCCATCTCGGGCACAGAACTCAGCTTGGCTAGCTTTCAACCATGATATGAGATGGTGAGGTAATATCCCACGGTAAGCTAAATGATAAGCATAAGCTAAAAGATCTGCATGGCGGCGTATTTGTAAGAGTAATCAAGATCGAATGAACCAGTGCGGGTGACTGAGCGTGCGTGAGGCTCATTTATAAACAATTATGGACCAAGGTTACATTAATAAACGTTGAGAGCCAGGATAGAGTGCTGAAATTGTGATCATCATGAGAATAGGTGGGGTGGTGACATCTGTGCTCTTGGGCGAAAGCACGGAACTATCGTTTACCGAGATGTTAGCTTACCGTACTCACATATCCGTATGATGATCACCTGATTCGATCGCAATTGTGCAACGACTATAATGAGTCAGGAGGGGCCCCAAAGCGGAAGATTCCGACTTGTTAGCTCTGCAACACTTTCAGGGGTTTTGATACGTTTCCGATGTTGACGCCACTATGTTTGTGGCTGCAAGGTTTCGGGATTGTGATCGTTTCTGGCTAATGCAACAGCTACGATTGTCAAGTTTGATGCACGACCTGGAACGTTTGTTTAGGGACATCGGCAGCGTAGTATGAAAGTGTGACCGTTTTTAAATTACATTACTGGTCTAGTACTAATAACGCTAAGTATGCTAACAATGATGATGGTATCTAAAATATCGACTGATAAACGCGATAACAACGAATTTTGGGTAGGTGGAAGTAAGAACGCCAGCCTCATGTAGTTACGTTACAGAGATAGACTATGCAAAGTCTGAGCCTCTTGTTTGAACAACGGTCTTCTTGACCAGGACGTTCCAGCCCTTCTCAGGTCTGGGCTGTCCATCCTTGTCCGCTGCGAGTTCTGATTGACTGCTGTTCCAGCCCTGGAGGTCGCGAACAGATTCAGACTCCTCTGATCTGCTACCGCGCTTGTAAGACTCGCCAGCCTTGCCATCCTCGCCGTGGTCGATGACAGTGGTGACACCAATGCGCTTTCCGGCGTTGTCGTGGAGATCGAAAGCCTCCTCTCCGTTGCCGCCAACACCGTGGCTGCGGAGGTAGCCGTTGGAAGGGTGGTTGCTACCGGTTCGTTGCCAGGGACGAGCTGAGTTTCCGTTGCCGTCGGCGCTGGAGCCGTGGCCGAGGAAGCTGCGGAGAAGAGGACGGAGGGTGGCGACGGCTGCGGCGGTGATACCGAGACCTGTCTCGACTGTTGACCAGATAGCGACGTCGGAGGTGGAGTAGAGGAAATCTTCGATATCGGTTAAGGAGTAGAGGTAAGGGAATCGGATGATGGTGGCACTAGAAGCACTGTTTCTGATGTCAGTTCTTGTTCCATTAAGACTGCGGAGAAGCGGGGAGCTTACATGGCACCAGCAGCCAAAATACCAGCGACAGAGATCTTGGTTCTCCTGCTCATCTGCAGCTTCCAGACCAGGAAGATGGGAAGGATACTGTAGGTCCAATCGGACAAACAGCTGATCGCCGAGTAGCCGTAGAAGGCGTTGGAAATTACTGAAGCGTCGAGGCAGCTTCCATTGGGAGGATTGGCGGTGTATCGGAGCCAGAAGAGAGACGTAGGTCGGCACTGCAGAACGAAGAGCAGGAAGAAGAACAAGCTGTAAAGCTCGGCGAGGCCGGTAATAAAGTAGATGATCATCCTGTGCGTGCGGGTCACGCAAATGCGTAGAAGGAAGATACCGATACTGGCTTTGATTGCCATGTTGGCCAAGACGTAGGTGGGTTCGCATGTCCACCACATCTGCCGTGTTGTTAGACAGTGTCTCAATAACCAGTGCGTCATCTTTGGGTACGTACCTGCATCGCCTTAGGGATGTTCTCTGGCGAAATGTTCTTGATATGACGGCCAGTTCCATATCGAACACCAGTAAGTTCGTACGAGACAAAGACGATGAACATGAACTGCCCAATGATGGCAAACCAATCGTCGATAGCAAAAGCCTTGATGACGACGGCTCGACAGTAAACTCGCAACAAGGTGGCAATCGACGTCAACACCAAGAAGGTGATGCCAATACCGGCAATCTGATCCGCGCGAGTCTCAATAGCCATTGTGAAAAGCTATTGATTGATGTTAATATGCAAGGGGGAACCGAAAGAAGGATTGAAGGAACGCAATGAAGTGGGCTTCTATCCGCAAGCGAAGGGTGCAAAGAAACAGGGCCAGACTATATATGGCACGTAAGGGTGCTTTGGAACTCCGGCTCCCGCGTCGCCACGCCGTAGCGGGACCGCAATCCAGACCAGGGTTTGGCTTTGTGCGTGGGGATTTGTTGGAGAGTGGGTTTCTTGGGATAGGGGAAACATCTACAAGTCAAGTATGGAGCATAAAGACCCGCCTTTGGGGGAGAAAATTCGGGCAAACCTCTGTAGAATCTACACGCCACTGCAAAATTGGGAATGGCTGGATCTAGGTTGACGAACTTCTAGCCAAGTGCTGTCTAGCCCGGTCGAAACCATCCAGGAGGCTTCCTGATGCAGAGTCCGGATGTCAAGTCAGAACGAGGCGAATTGCTCCGCGAGTCAGTTTCACCACTGTCAGGTAACCAATCATTTCGCTGCAAACGCGCTCTGACAGCCCATTAAGCCCCGACACTACGGGCGGCCTGGTTCGGCGTGTGTTCCATGAAAGATCTCGCCTCGAGCTAGTCCCGGTCTGACCACTCGGTAACCAATCATGATACCCTCTAGCGTCGGATGACGAGAGGATCTACCACAGGGTGGCCTTTTCTGGTAAAGCATGAAATCACCATCTCGTTAAATGCGAAAGGGAGAAAAACTCTGCAGGTCCCTTTTTAATTTGAATTAAAGCTGAGCCCGGAGAAAAGACCCTCTCAACCAATTTGTCTGTGCATGTACGGATACCAGTAACCACAACTGGAAAAAGCAAATTTGGGGTAACAACTAACAAGTGATATTTCCTAACTGAGAAAACAATTTCTCTTGGCTTTCAGGATTCATGACAGGCTTAGTGCTTACCAAGTCGTCACTAACAATTTAGTCTTCTGTCAGTGGCAACCCTTCCGGCAAACAACCACGTGACCCTGTCATCTCGTCTCTTTTTTTTCTCTTCCTTATCCGTATATCCGTAGTCGCATTACTTCGTATCGCTCGTGTTTAGGGCCGGGATAATATGTAAAAATTCCGTACAATACCACCTCGTGCTGTCTGCCGCAAGCATGAAAACACCCGACATCAAAAGTGTTTCATCATTTCCCGCCAAGATGATCACCCATGCATGAGCAGTTCGATAGTTTGACGCAAAACAGGTGACATGTCAATTCCCTTTGAACCGCCTAAATCCGGCAGGCAAGATTGAGTTTCCCAAGAGAAGATCATCCAGGGTTTTTGGTCCGGGCCAATGGGAGTGACTTCCTGGCAACCTCTCCAAGCTGTGGATCTTGAGAGACTAGAAGCGGGAAAAAATGCTGCTAAACGCAATGCGGGTCTTGAACAACGACTCGAAAAGAATCCAGATTTTTCTCCATATATTCCGTTTGATAGCTCTGTGCGCTTCCCCTGTTTAAGAACGCTTTGAACCATTATCTTACGATGTTCCAATCCAACCCACTGACTCGTTCGCCGCGTTGTAGGCCGAAATAAGTGATTCAGGCAAGTATAAAAGCGAAGAGTGCTTAAGTACTTTAACTTTTTATCAGGCCATGTACGATTCATGCTCTCTGAATAGTGTTTATAGTAGTATCAATCAAGGCTCTAAGCATTCCACACGCATTCTGTCCCTGCCACCATTGTTCTGCGTTTTATTCCCCACGACCCACCGATTTTCGCTTGCAATTACTCTTGGCGAACTCTTTTCATTACGGTTGGCGATCATTGTCGATCAGGGAACTACCAACGGGGAGAACTTACCCGCGTGATAACCCCGATACATCTTTGAGTGACCCCAGCGACCCAGCAAGTCATAAGGCACAACTAGTTTCGCGCACAGATGTTTGGTTCCGTGCGAAGATCCGCTCCAGCTGAGTCCCAGCGTTGAATCGTGATGGGCTAGCTTACGGCCGTTGTCTGATGTAAGAATATTGTCATCAGGGAATAGCAGGGAGTACTGAGGTAGAGCGCTGATCTCTATTTCATCAGGTGTCTAGACTCGATTGGATCGATATCGAAGCACAGCTTAAAAGAGATCGCCTCCTCAACCTTGCAATTGTCTGTGGGTAGAGCTTGAACGATGCTCGACTCTCCTTTGCAGTGTCCTATTGCTACGCAACTAAAACACAAGGAACCACTTCTATCTGTCACTGGCTTTCTTGACTTATCACTTTATACATGTGGTACGACTAGCGCAACTTCCGATATGGTCCGTGTTGCAATAGTGAGTCAACACCATAGGGTTTGTTGTCAAAGTGTAACAGGATATTCATGACAGTCTGGGGACCTCAATGGTAATATGCTACGGAGTCCCAGCGCCGCAACGTTCAAGGTCTGAAAGGTAAATTCAAGAATGTAAAGAATTTGCGATTTAGGTCGATAGAGATGCATATTTCGGTCTAACCACCTTCACTCCTAATCTCTTACATCTGATTCTTCACCTCCAGCTCTCCCCCCTTCACTGCATGTCTCACTCTGACTGTCATTTGTTTTTCTACCCTGTTATCATAGCGAACATTTTAATCCTGGTAACCTGAAGTCGACCCCGGCGATAAATCCCAAAGCCTTGGGAATCCTTTCCCGTGCTCTCGCCACTAGCCAGGGATTCTGTAGGATATCAGATCCGTGAGTCAGTGGTATACATGATCAGCACTAGTATTACTCTGTGGCTTGCCAGGATAAAAAAGACATTCATCTTATCTTATCAGAATAATGTCCTGTGACTCGCGGCACATTACACTGATATGACATCATGCTTGAGCAATCCATTTAAAACACTAGTTGATCACAGATGGTTATCTGAATAATGCATCAGATAAGATTTCGCTCCTATCGTGGAGCGATCAGTTAGTAACCGGGTTGTTGGATTGTGACAGATCAAAATGCCGGCACTTGCTTCCACTTTCGGAATACCTCCCTTGCAGACATAAACAGTACGGGGCATTGGGGTCTTTGTGGGGGAATGAACCGTCCTGGGGCGGGGCTTTTTGTGGTTCAGTGATATTTACCTGGGTTGATCTATTTTCTTCAAAGATTATGAATTTCGAAGTGAGAAAATGGTCTGCGGTAGTAATATTAGTAGTTACGAGTGCGTTATACCTCCAAGGATGGTCCTTTGAGCTATAGGGTACTCTCGAGGGACGAGTAATACTTTTATATTCTCACCTCCTTACACAGAGCTTGACTTTCCTAGATTATGCTCATTGAAATGAAGAATAGCTTGCATTAATAGAAATTACCCGTTGCCTCGCCTTGCCAGCCGATGGTATGATCTCAAAGTCAGAAGTAGCTCAGTAAAAAGCGTAAAGAAGAAAAACAACTCGCCCCAATTCTAAAACATCTATTGCAACCAGCAGTAAATCATACCATCTTTGTATAAATAATATCACATAAAAAGGTCCAAAGATTTAGAGAGTAAACTAAAAAAACTTTAACTTTATTTATTTTTCATACAATTATAAGCGAGTTCCATGGATATGTGACACAGAAGTCTCTCTTGTATACTTAACAGTGTCAGCCCTTTATAGTCTGTAAACCATGGCTTTCTAAGCATCAAAGTACAATGGCCGCGTGGCCTAATGGCTAAGGCGCTAGATTTCGGTCTCCTTTCCAATTCTCTAGAGATTCCAGGTTCGACTCCTGGCGTGGTCGCTCTAGGATGATTCAATCATCTCAATGTTTCTTTTTGCATTTCTCAACCCTGATGGCACAGCGTTGTGCGTTCAAGAGTGGTTGTCTAAACAACGCCCCTGATCAAAATGTCCCATATAATTACATCATTATGCGTCTTCTCATTCCTCCTCTTTTTATACTCCAGCTAAAACATGTACTTAGTATATATAATTAGATCTTTTAAGATGGCAAGACTATATTTGTACGGATGTTAAGTGTCTAATTATCTATCTACGAAGTACTATAGTAAAAAGTAGACTATCTCACGCAAGAGTCTTGTGAGTAGAGACAGACATATTATGACCAAGATGCAAAAAGATTGATCACGCTGGGGATCGAACCCAGAATCTTCTGATTCGTAGTCAGACGCCTTGCCATTGGGCCACGCGACCGGATTATCTATTATGCATGTCTTTTCAGAATCTTGCCATATGTTTGTGCGTCTGCACCGTTCGACTTCAACCCAATGTCTCCCATCACCATAGCCCATCCACCTGCTCACAAGGAAGAAAGTGTGGCACCAGCAGTAATCTTTCTCGAAGATCCACTTCAATTCAATAATACGTAAAAGCCGCCTGTAGTTGTGAAGTATTTTTATGACGTTTCTACTCAAAATGTGTCCGAGGATTATAATCATCCTGATCAAGCTTATGCCCCATCGCCCACTCCTCGATCATGGACCACTTCCTACAAATATGAGTAGTCGTCGCATTCGGAAAGTTCTTTCCAACCTGAGGAGCCCAGTACCAATGGATTAGACTTAAATCGGCGTTGCACATGAGACTCTGGCGGATGGAGTCGATGCAGTGAAACTTGTGCATTGTCTGCAGCCTTCCTAAATTTCCATCTGTGGAGTTGTAGTCTCTCACCATCTTTCTGATGTCATTGAGGCAGTGTAGTTGGTGGTATACGTCCAGACTGGTAATGTAGTAGTCTGGGTTCTGGGAGATTTGAGATGTTGGGCGTGATATTCTGGCTGCTTCTGCTGACGAGATTTGGACTAGGTATGGGTCCATGAGCTTTTTCCATGCTGCTTCTGCACTGGAAGAGGCACCATAGTAAGCTGTTTTTCCTGAACTGTGAAACTGGTCAGCAAACTTTTACAAATTGTATCATTGCACTTACTGATCTTCAGGGAAATCGGAATTGAAAGTAACAATCTCATACTCCACTGCATCTTGCGCCGGAGCTGCATGGACGCTGTCAGTACATAGGTGAGCGCTTGACATGAGAAAGCTTACAATATAGAGTGTTTGGCCACGGAGGCAGTGGTGATCGGGATCTCAACCACAGCCAAATACAAAGTAGGGCCAGGAAGACATTGCAAGCAAGTGAGGTAATTCCAATGGCTGCTTTGTAGCCTGACCTTTTGTATCTTAATGGGGACTGACCGTCTTCTCTCCAACTCTCGCCTTCATCACCTTGGTGATACTCTTTGTCTAGAAGCCGATCATGACTCTCTCGATCTTCCGACAAGCTACGTGACATTTTCTATCCAAGGCTTGTCGGGTTAAATTACAATAAGACCAACAGATCTTTACACGGTAGGAAAGAGAGGAAAGTTAGTCTTTTCATGCACTAGCATATATGCTCCTTCGATTTCTCCCTTCGGTCAAATCTCTACCGAGTGAGTTGTTCTCTCGCTGCATATAATTCCGAGTGACAAGAAACGTTGCGATGAAATAGCAATAATTGCCCTTTTAGAACTTATCCCCTCTTTGTAGGATTTAGGCTGCGCCAAGCTTGCATATAAGCAGCTGTGTTTCTCCACCACTCAGAAAGCAGACTACACACCAACAGGACTAGTAAATCCTTCGAAGGAGCCGCCTAAATAAAATATGTAATATCGTGACACGCTTTGCATCTCGGTGTTGTTTCCAAGACCTCATCTGTGTCAAGAAGTGCGTCTCAGTCTATGCAGCGATCGTGGCTTCGGCTTCAGTTATCCGACCTACCATCCAAGACCTGGAAGTTCCACGAATAACTTGAGACTGACGTTCTAATTTCCCCGCACATGATGACATTGTGCCGGTTGCTATTGAATGAGTACCGATGTTGGATCATGAAGCTCGGTGGTCATTTCGCCGAGAAGGTTCCCAAGAGATGAAGATAAAAGATCAGACAGACACAATATTTGATAATCAGCAGACTTTTCAGAGACCAAAATCCTTATTTTACATCTATAATTGTTCATATCTTTTCAAAACCACTTCACCAGCCATCAAAAGCTCTTCAGTATGAAGTTCTCAAGCATTCTGGCGCTCAGCGCCCCCCTCCTGGCCATTGCAGCCCCGACACCCAAAAACAGCCAACTCGCCAAGAAAGCCGAAGCCGAAAGCTTTTTTATCCAAACCGATGTAGGCTGGTTCGACGGCGGCGACAAGAAGCGTGCTTCAACCGACAAGCCAGCTCCAGTTAAGCGCGCAGAAAAGGTCGAGTCGGCCGAGAAGCGTGCACCTGACGATGCAAAGGCGGAGTCTTTCTTCATTCAGACCGATGTCGGCTGGTTTGATGGTGGTGACAAGAAGCGTTCCTCAACTGAGAAGCGCGCACCGGTTAAGCGTGCTGCAGAGGTTGTGTCTGCTGAGAAGCGTGAGCCAGATGATGCAAAGACCGAGAGCTTTTTTATTCAAACTGATGTTGGTTGGTTCGATGGTGGTGATAAGAAGCGAAGCAAGACTGATGGGGCATCTTTGACTTGAGAAATTATATGCTGTTCTGTATATAAATACCCGGGGCACGAGAGGATTGCTGGAGTAAAGTTCTTGTGGTATTATGTTTAGTGTCCATCTAGTAACAGAACATTTATGCTCATATGTAGCTATACGTGTGGTAAAAATGAGAACATGAATCTAAATCTTCTTCTCAACGGTAAATAAGTCGGAGTCAATCTCAAGAGCACGATAGGAAGCAACCGTGTAAGTTGAATATATGCTGTAGATCTGCCCCCTGGCAGTCGCCGCACATTGAGGCCCTCCCTCTAACATTTGGACCAGTCAGGGTTGACTATCGGGAATTATCTCATACGCAATTGCTTCGCCACTTAAAGGGGCGGGGTCAACAAGTAGTAGAGAACCTGGTAAACGGCCACATAGCTTGAACTCAACTGAGCCCCTCTTTATCAAATCTCAACCACAAAACCCCAGGAGCGTCTGGAAACATTCAATTTTCTTTCCGATTAACATGCCTGGCTCAGGGATGCATGATATCGACCCCGATAGAGACGCTCTTCTTATTCTCCAACATTCCCACGCACCATTCGCAGTATGCGACACTGACGAGGGTTGGCCCAATGCTTTACCACAGCATCAATCCACAGAGTCAAAACAGCAAGAAATATCCATTCTATCCAGAGAGCCTGCAGACGGTGGGGATAGTGTTTTAAGTGGTATATCACCTCTAGTCGAAGATGAGCCGAAGCCGAAGCACACCCGGTACAAATTGTGCTCCCGTATTCTTAGACGGACATGTTCATACTTTGCACGATTAATGTCTAGCAAGTGGCAGGAGGTAGAGTCTGACCCAGGCTTCCAGTGGACTATTAAAGCAACAGACTGGGATGATGAAGCTGTCACTATACTGATGAACATACTGCATCACCGAACAAGAGTTGCTCCTCGGATAATAAGCCTTGAAATTTTGGCGAAAATTAACGTACTGGTTGACTACTACGGGTGCCACGAGGCAGTTGAGCTATGGGTCGAGACTTGGATGGCTAAACTGGACCCCGATATGCCCGAATATTATTCCAGAGACCTGCTACTAAGGCTCACGGTGGCCACGGTGTTCTCTGATCACGAATCGTTCAGCACTCTTACCAAGTTTGCCATACGTAGAAGTCGGGGGCCTATTCATACACTTAGTCTACCAATACCGCAGCAGATTGTTGGTGAGTTGCAGCAAGCTTCATGAACGACACTTTGAGCCTGACCGAATATCAGACGGCGTCGAGAAGAAAAGAAAGGAAGTCATCGCACAGTTATTCATGGACTTACAGAGTATCTGGGATGGTTTGCGTGTCAAACAGCATAGCGATTTTCTCCAATGCCAATGGATGCTGCTGGGATATATCGACCAGAATCCATTTCTACAGGGCCTAAAGCTCCTTCCCAACCCTCCATTCTCAGGGTTCAGTCTAAATGAGTTGAACAAAGCATTTCACAGCTTCGACTCTACTGATGATTGTCCTTGTAGATATCAATATCATACCAAGAAATTGCGAGCGAGGGTGCTGTCTTGCGTCGATAAAGCGTTAAACAGTTTCGAAGATGGTCTTAACTTGCAACAATTTTTGATCGAGGAACCAACGCAGGATACTACGATATCGAAATGTTCTTTGTAAGCCACATTTAAATCGGATTCGAGGGTTTGACAACGGTCAGGAACAGGAAGTAGACGAGATAAATATGACAAAGGTTTATAAGATAAGGCAAGACAAGGCTCATATTCACAGACGAGTGTCAAAAGCCAGGGGGCACAATAAAGTAACAGAGGATGTTGTAAAGTAGAGCAGAACTGGCCGATTCATTCTAATGGAGCTCGTTTGTCTAGTACTTACTATATATGCTGCTGCCAGGAAGCCGATTTCGCAAAGGTTTAACTAGCATCCTGAGAAGTACTGTAGCCCCCAGTGGTGGTTATTTGAGCCGTTCCTACCAGAAAGTATCTCATCTTCTGGAGACACCAAATCGTGAGGTAGAACAAAATGAATTGCCACCCGCTTCAATTTGAATTTGATCGCCTATGACGCATAGTCAAGGTCAGCTGAGGATAAGCACGGCACTTCGGCCTTGTCTAATCTCCGTCAGCTCTAGTCCATGTCGATTTACTAATGAATAAGTAGCAGGAACTTGTACTTGATGAGCTCCCTACATCGATTCAAATGCTGGCATCCTCACTTGGATATATGCAATGTCTTACAGCATACAGCTTGTAGATGTATGATGGCATTCCATAGAAAGCATTAGATACTTTGAAAGCTGCTCTGAGAAATCACGACACGCTGTGATACCTATTGAGAACAAGGATCTCGGAAATTAAAAGCCTTCAATGCAGGCACAACAACAGAGAAGGTTCGTGCTTGCCCACTCTCCGGATGAACGTGGGGGTCAATGTCAAGCTTGCAGCATCAACCCTGAACAGCTATAACCAACGCGGAACAGGGAGGACCCCGAGCGCCCGATTTCCGATAAGGCGAACAATCTCGATGGCGCCAGGGGTTTGGATCGGTATAAAACACGTGGTTTAACTAAACGAGTTGAATCATGGACTTGAAGATTAATAATTGCCAAACACCAAGTCAGCGACATATGTTATTTTAAAGTAATACAAATTCCCTTTATCGCGGGGATTATCCGTACTGAAATTTCCCATCGTATTTTACACCGGATTCCAGCTCAGACCTTGGCCTAGAGCCATACCAGCCCAGCTTCCACATACAGAAGAGAACAAAGCTTATTAACTCCTACGTACTCCGTATATGTCGCCGCACTGTCCATATATACGTATATAAATGTTTCTCCATATCAGTGACATCCAACAAACTTAGCAGACCGGAAATAATGCCCGATCCAGTCTCGTCCGCCACTCGACACGGACTACCCGCGCAAATGCCTAAACAAAAACAAGGCCCGAATCGTTCACCACTCGCTTTCCGGATTGATTAAGGGGGCCAATGCCACCGCCCAATCAAGCTTTTCAAACCTCCAGCACTAAGACTTTTTTCCATTGTAACTTTAACGCGTTTTGAGTAAAGCTCACTACGGACGGGTTGCTCGCTACGGATCTTCCGCTAGATGAGCAGCATCAGCACGCGGGATTGTTCCGAAACGGGGCGCGGGACATCTTGAGTATGAGTGATTGGCTGACGGAGGGGTTTGGCATCGACTAGAACGCAGTAGTTCGTGTTTGGGCCTCGTCTGATCAATGCTTAATGCAACTAATCATCCTTGGTTTGTCTCAAAATGATATTAAGGTGGTCCCCCCTGACAAACACGTGGAAGGAGTCGATAATCTGCATCAAATCTGCAGTAACTTAATCTGCATGACCCCGACTGATTGCAGATTTTGGGGGATGATCTGTCTGGGAATGATCTGTCACATAACATTCTCAATTAGTCCAGCATTTGTGCTCAAATAGTCATTAAAAGCATAAATTCCAACCGTGTTCAGAAATGCTCCGGGCCAGGAATGTCAGACGCCTTCCTAAAATGTCTTATCGCAGCGAAAGGTCCGTGGCTGTGGCGTATGCATTGAAAAAACTAGCAAGGACTAACGATTCCTGCTGTTGGCGCTACGTTTAAAGCAAAACTGGGCACCAATTCAGCCAAAGTTTAATTGTTAGCTTAAAGTACCCAGTTCCCCATCCCACTCTTCTGTTTTACCCTGTCTGATTGTTATTTTCTTTTTCTCTTTTTTTTTCTATTTGTGCAGGAGAATGAGACGCTCTGCTCCTCTAGCAATGCCAGAGTTATGGTAACTGTCATCGCTTCCATTGTAAGTTCTTCTTCTAGAATCGTTCTTTGCTGCGCTGTCTAACATTTAACAGGTTATCCAAGCAATTCTGCTTGCGTTAGCACTGTTCGTTCTTGTACTCAAGAGCTTAGCGCGCTATCTCTCCAAGCAATCGGTGCTCAACCTCTCCGATGCCTTCGCTTGGTTTGGCTGGCTGTTCACCCTGGGATGGTTTATCTGCTCGACGCTTGCGCTGAAAATCCTCATCGACACTCCTGCGATTGGCGATGAGCTTGTTGTCAATTCTGTGCCGTACCTAAAGGTATGTGGCGGTGCGATCGACAAGAAAACTCCGAGAACTAACATGTCACCGTCTAGATCGTCTTCGTCGCCCAATATATGTTCGATATCGGTATTTACTGTCCAAAGATCTCGATCACGCTGTTCTACTGGACGCTTATACCCCGGATTACGGGACCGTTGCGGAATACATTGCTTGGGATCTCGGTGTATCTCGGTTGCGCTATGGCTGCGACAATACTTACGGACACATTGATATGCCTTCCATTCTCTGATAACTGGTCCATTGAGAACCAGTTGAGGTCGACATGGAACTCTTATGCTGCCTTCGTTATCCAATGGTGTCTTAACTTCTCCACAGAGTTACTCGGTATGCCCAGATGCCCTTCATGACCTGACGACATAATAACTAACAGTCAACGTAGCCTTTTTCTATCCATTCTTCCTGCTCAAGCATATCGCGCTTCGCAAGGAGCAGAAGCTCGCCCTTGTCGGCGTCTTCTCCCTGGGCGCGATTACGCTAATTGTCAGCCTTTCAAGATTCATCGCTTACAATGCGACCGACTTTGAACTGGAGGATGAGTCTGGCAGTATGTCTCTCTTCCCTGCGATAACCTGTATGGTCTAACACAATGCGTAGATATTCTCTCAACTGCGGAGATGAGCACAGCCGTCCTCGTTGTATGCCTTCCCGGTCTCCGAAGATTCATCGGCCGATCCAAAACACCGACGCAATCATCGCGATCAAACCCAGCCAGCAACCACGGCATACACGTCCACACCTCCACCAACAATACATCCAAGCAGCGCCCTCAACAATCGTCGTACAAGAAGTGGGGCGTGAGGGATGATGAGATTGGGCTGGTGACACATATTCGTGCGGGCGACTCTACCGAGATGGTAGATATGGAAGGTCAGAGCACGGATGGGAAGAGTGGCAAGACCGTTACTATAGAGTCCATGTAGATTAATGATATATTTGTTAAATGTTCATACCTTTACTCAATGAGATAGATGATTTGTATGTACGTTGCCCTGCATCCAAGTCTGATCCAGAGCGAGACAGGAAGACAGATGCCGCTGATGGTTTGAGGCGCATGTGAGAGGCTATCTAGGTACCCAACATGACGGGTTGGTGGCAGAGATGCGCGGGCTTCGGTCTTTTAGGTAAAGTTGATAGCCACAGACTGTCCAAGCTTACGCATTAGTACTCCGTAGTTTGCAGTCTAATTTACAAGTTCTTCCCGCGAAATGAGGACCATCGACGTCCCCACAGCCGTTCTCGCCTGCGCCAACGTCTATTTCACAACTCGGTGAAAGCTTAACTGCAAAATCGCATGTTCTTTGCGCCTCCAAAGCTTCCAGAAGGGTTCTGACAGCGGGCGCCAATTGATGAAACCTCGGTGAATAAAACATGTCGCGCATTGGAACGATACCACGCCGATCTATTTTTCAACATGTGTGGCTATCGAGAGATCCATGGAACCTTTGCTGGCGTCTCCGCAAACAGTATCACGCGTCTCAAAAATCAGCAACTCTCATGCATCCTTCTGCTGCTCGTGACACCAGATCGTTGTACAGCAGATTGGCAATCGTACCACCTCAATTGGCCATCCTCGCCTTGGAAGAGTGCGGGAGATTAGCGACCGTAGGGGTTTTGCGCTTTAATTTTACAGTGGGTGCCCCCCCGGCGGAGAAGATGAGTGCGGAGGGAATGTCGCATCGCGAAAAGTCGGGACAGAATCGACTGATGAGTTTTACTCCGGATTATTCTCGCGGCGATAGTTACTGTTATTATTAGGTGCCTAGGTGAGTATGCTATTGTTCTAATGTTTCAATATCTACATGTATATTTATGCATGTTAAATTGTATAAATAGAGTAAACAGATCTCAGACGCGTAAACAATTCGAAACGCCCAGAGATAAGCTAGATACAATCTACGCTTCAAAACAGAACCATTCCCAAACAGTCATACTACTCCCCGCGCATCTCAAACCAATCTCTATACCTCCGTTACTATTTGCAGTATCTAACAAGTGATGCAAAACACCAAAATGAATCAGGAGATATAATACACATATTACACTCAGCGAAAAGCAGCCCATGACCCCACTCTCCACGCCATTTCCGGTGCCAGAATCTGGCCACCCCGCCTGGAGAAGTTGGGGGTTGTGGTCTGACTTGCGCTAGCGGGACGTGCCGACTAATAATAGCAAATGTTAGGTATGAGGGATAGGAAATTTGTATAAGAGAACAAGAAATTCAGTTCAGTTTTATTGTATCAATTCATCTTTATCAACAATCATCGAGTCTCCTAAGCAATAGCAATCACTACAAATACCCATATAAACCACACAAACCACAAATCTCACAATGACAACCAACTCTTTCGGCGGAGCTCTTCCTCGCTTTGACTTCCCAGCTCAACCAGCCCCAGCCGTCTCACGCATGGCACGCGTCAACAAAGCCCTTCCTATTATACTAGTTGCTGCTGGAATAGCTGGTGAGTTCCTATCCTACCAATGCATTGTTCTGGGCTAACATCCTCCAGCTGCTGCTCTCAAGACAACGCAAGAGACTCGTTCATTTGGGCGTCCTTCGATGGTTCAGAATCTGGTGCCGCAGGGGCAGGGTATTGTTGACAAGCAGAATGTCGAGGTTGGGTCAAAGCCGGATAAATAAAGCGATGGGGTTTATTAATCTATGGGGATATATCAAGGCAGCGAATTGCAGTTCAGGCATTATTCAATCATACTAGGGCTGGTCCCAGTACAGGTTAATCGAATTATATACTCAAACAATCTTACTGCATGCAACAGAATACGTGACACAGTTCTGAAACGGTAGTAATAATATTGATTTTAGGAAAGAATGGATAAGTCTAATTCTAGCTCATCATATGCATGACATCCCGTCACATCTGAGTTTTAGTGAACGCACTTGGCTGATTCTTTACTTGAAAAGTTATTTGACTATGTCAGCAGATGGTTGTGGATCCAGTACTACAAATACTCCAAGGATGTGGCATATCCTCCGCATAATGGTAAACTACGTTTCGAATCACACCTCAACCTCCTTCCACTCCCTGTCCATCTCCTCTCGTACATACAGATCCTTCTCATCTGAAAGATCCGTACGCCCAAACACATCCATCAGACCCGGCACAAGTACCTCAACACCCTTGACAACTTTCAGCTTCGGCAGCTTCTCACTCTTCTTGGCAAGGAACTCATCAACATTCGTCGACATCTGGATTCACGCCCCGCACATATCCGTATATGCACAGATACTCCAGACTTGGCAGCAGGCATTCGACATGACGGAATGGAGCTGGTTTAACGAGTTTGAAGGGTGGTTCCCCGCTGTCATCATGCCAGTCGCCGATGAGGGCTATCATGCCGGTGCTTGAATGCGTGAGACGGGGATAGTCGTGGAGAGAAACGATTGTGTGGCCGTGTTCTTTTGCGTCTCCCTCTGTGATCTTGGGTTTAATGCTGATAGCTTTGTCCGCAGCTATTCGGTCGCGACCGTAAGGGTCGCCCGGTCGTCCCCTTACATGCTGACAAACTCGCTCCTCCATATCAGCCTCGTCATATTCATGCTTATATCCCGGGTAATTATCTGCACTTATACTTATACTTATACACGCGTCAATATCCAAGACTCTTAACGTATCCTTATGCGCAGCCAGATCTTTTCCGATTTGAGAAGACGAGTAAATTTGTGACCCTCCATCTATACTCCATATACCGCCGATGGAAAGCTTGAACTCCGCGAGGGCCTTGGGTATAGAGATCATCCGCATTAAATAGATTTCCAGTTTCTTTATGTTTCCCGATCGAGGAACAAAGTACACATATATTGGTTGGTATTCCTGCAGTGCATCCATCGTCACCGACTCTAGCAGTGAAAGGCGATGGATTGGCAGCATGTAGCGTAGGATTTCGATCGTGGCGTAGTAACGCGAGTCATTCATGTCGGGGCGGCCCGCTGTGAAATGGACATGCTTGAGGCTCTGCAGACCTGTATTCTTGATGTCTCCATAGTTGAGCTTGATCATGTACTCGTCGACAGAGTGATGGAGCTCTTCAGCAAGATACAAGGTGGTAATGTTTTTGCAAAAGGAGAACAACAGTGCGATGACAACAACCTCGAATTTGAGGCTGCTACAGTTACCATCGCTTTCGCATGCATTCCAGCCCATCACAGCACAGCGCCTGGTGTTGGCTGTGTTTTTGCTAGGCAACAGCGGGATTGCATTGATTCGTCTGTTGGGCTTACTCATGTCCAGATAGCCACAGTATTCGAGTAAATCTTGTATGTAATTGGTTTGTAGCTCGGTGATTGTTGAGTTCCGCATTATATACAAGACATACAGGGTAGTCATCATTGTTTTGGTGCGTGCTAAAAATAGGAATTCAGGTAGTGGGTGATTTAAAGGTGAGGCTGCTGTCCATCCGAACACTGCTTCTGACTGCCTACATATTTCTGACAGGCACCACTAAAGCTTTGTTTCATTCGGCCTGGGGATGTCTTGTGTCTTACATTGTTACCCTACTCTTCTGGACCTCGGTTTCTTTCAGCAACAGACCTCGTGCGTATCACCTGGTTCTCTTCTCAAATAATTCTTATTAATTCACTGCAACATTACAGCCTTCCACACCTGACTCAAGGCATTTCCCTCTGTGAATCTCATTAATTCGCGCATGTGAAAGGCCAAAGCGCGTCTCGGACCGGCAATATAATAACCCGTCCCCCATTCCCTACCCTAGATCAACATTGGCGATTTTTTCCTTTCTTCATCACCCCAATCCATGACGCGTATGACGTCACACAACATCCCCCAAAGATGTCATTCTCCTCGAAATTTCTGCTCATCGCCCTCGTATGCCTGCTCTTGGCCGACCGCGCCTCAGCCTTTGGCGCAGGTGAAGTGGCTGGTAACAGCGAATTCAACGGCTACGTGTGGCGGCACGGCGACATCGCAGAGGCCCTGAGGTACCTCCCCGTCAGCTTCGTAACGCATTACCGCTTCTCGGCGCTTGAGAGACGTCAGATTTACTTTGGGAACTGGCTGCGCGACTTTTCGCAGATCATCGATACTACGGGGCTTGACACGGTGCCGGAGCCCGTGCTTAGGGCTATTGTTAGTATTCTGGGCTTTCTGGAGTTTGGCTTCGCGACGGATGAGTTTGACGTTACGCGTGAACGCCTCGGGTGCTATACCCACGTGGAGCACATTGATAACCCCAAGGGATACCCTGATAATGCCAAGGATATCGACGAGAGACTCCGGGGTCCGGTAGATCCTCGCGAGTTGGAGTTTGATGCAAAGACGGGCATGAAGAATTATATCGCCAACTCTGGCAAAGGCTGGGATACCTCTGCAGACTACGTTACGCGCCAACTACGCGAGTGCATCAAACTCGGCCGCGAGGGCACCCCCAAAGCGAAGAAAGAAGCCTTCATCCACCTTGGCGCCGCGCTGCACACCCTCGAGGATTTCTCCGCCCACAGTAACTTCACCGAACTCTGCCTCCACGAACTCGGCGAGGAGGGAGTCTTTGCTTTTGTCGGCGAGGCATGTCGTGTCAGGACACCGGGCTGGAGGGGAAGGATGGTGCCGCCTATTGTCACGGGTACCTTTGGCATGCTGGATATCTTCCACAGTCTTCTCGGCGAGGCTGATGACATGGCTGTGCTGCAGTGCAAGGGCTCACTGGAGAATCTAGAAAATGTATGTTACGCGTTTCCTTTTATTGATCGGCCGCTGATGTTCCGCAGGAGATGAATATCGGCGAAATCGCATTTCAGCATCTCTTCGACCTCGTCAAAGCCGCCATCACGGCGATAAGCAAACTTGCTTCCGACAGTACCATCAAAGACCCGATCATGCAGCAGCTCGAGACCATCGGTGTTCTGTTCCAAAAGGCTGAAGAGGAGAAGAAGAGCACCACGGCTGAGAGCAGCCTCGACGCGAACCAGCTGTGGCAGACTATTGAGCCTATCTTCTATCTTCATGACCGTATCAAGAAATGGATCCAGGAGCGTACGGAGCAGCATGATGCTGAGCCGCTGTCTGAAGAGTCAAGCTCACAATTGGGCAAGTACACGGATCAACTTGTGTTTAAGTACTTGTCGCTCATGATTGAGAGTTCAATTATGCAATTGCGCAATGCTCTCAAGGCTGCGAAGGAGCGTGTTGACGCAGAAGCTGCAAAGTCTACATCCGCGGATGTGTACCTCGATGGCGATGGCTCTGACCCCAGCCACTCTGATATCTCCAAGGACCACTTCAGCAACGTTCTCAACCAACCAGCCGGTCTTGTCTCAACAGTCACCACTAATTGGACGACACAGCAGGTAGTCAAATGCTGGGACGACAAATTCCGCGACGAGGAAGACACCATCCGCCAGATCCTCACCATCATGCATCACCCCGCCTTCCCTCGCCACAAAACCCCCATTCAGAAATACATGTTCAACGCCGTGCAAGAATGGTGGCACCACAACAGCGACTCTGAAAAGAGCACCATCCGCCGCATGCTCACCAAAGAAAGCGTTCGCAACCGACAGCACGAGAACCACACCCTCACGCTAAAAGACCTAGAGGGCAAGAGAAAAGGCGTCGCTTCGTTCCCCGGCTCCAGGCCTAAGCTTAAGCAGAAGCCGGCCAAGCCATCACCACTGACGTGGGCTGTTGACACGGCAAAGAGTGATGCGAAGTGGGTGTTTGGGGCGGTTAAACGAGGTGTGAGGGATCCTGTTGCGGCTGTTGGGTTTCTAGTTGGGGGTTTGTATATGTTCTTTGCGCAGATCCTCATGGCGATCTTTCGGGTGTTTGGAGGTGGGAAAGTGGCGAGGGAGTGAGGTTGGTATGATACCCTGGATAGATGGAGGTAGCATGGACGTAGCGCTGCGTACATGACTAGACGAAGATATCATGGCTATTATTCCTAGATGGGAAGCTGAGTCCTGTGATCTGTAGGGAGGCCACGAACGAAAAAGAGTGCATCCGAGACCAACACTCATCGTTCGTATACTGTCCCAGCAGCTCAAATAAATGGGTGAGTATATAAATCACGATGTAACAAAAAGACATGGCAAAAGTATGCCAACATAATTCATTGCGTAATCTGGGAATCGAACCCAGGGCTCCCCGATGTCGCTTGGATGGCAACGGAGAATTTTACCACTAAACCAATTACGCTGTTATAGCTGTGTGATTGGCTAACCACTATTTAATATTATGAAATGATTGGATCTCATAATGTGGAATGAGTATACCTGGCTGAATCGCTCCTGGATCTCGAGCCAAAACAAGAGTCAATCTCGTTATGGCACGTACATCTAATGTCGACCCTGGATCTTTAACGGAAACGATCAAGTTGAGTAGATTATAAAAATACTTGGACAAATTTTATTCTTGGTTCTAACATCCTGATGGTGTTACGGTCAGTATTAACATATTCAAGTCATAGTAACAATCTATTGTCATTGACTCTGGTGGGACATGGGCCTTGATTATTACAGGGTAACGATTATCCACATGTCAACTCTTTGGGAAGCAAACACGGTTCAGAGCTTGGAATAACTCACATTACATAGGCAGTCACGTTGTGAAATGACTGCTGTTATTTTCTTTCTTTTTCAATGTACTGAGCGTCGTAACAGTTACTAGTGGACAGTTCCGTCTATTGCTGTGAAGTATTGCGCGGAGCTACCAGGCTCTTAGTTTCATGCTCCCCCACCCCCCCGGATTGTTCCCCATTGAGAGACGCTGTACTTGGAGGACGATGACCGTGGGAATACATCGTTAGGGGGTAACGTATAATTGAGATTATTAATTTCTATATTTCCGCCATATAGACCATTGACCCCGTCATCCTCCCAGGAAGGTACTAGTCATTATCACAACATTTCAAGCATCCTAGAGCGCTAGATCCACTGGCATCACTAGGTTGCTTGGGTCTCTCTTTGGCGACCCGGCCGCCTTTTTTTAGTGCTCGTTGGAAGGAGGCTAGTCACTCTGACTAGCTGGCGACTTCGCTGGGCCTTTTCGGTAGGTCCCACCATGGAGCGTTATCAGTCCACATCATGGACATGCAGCAGGTGAATGGCAAGGATACGTAGATCAACGTCCAGAGGCAACCTCTTTTCACTTTGACGTACGCTGGGAAAAAGTGTCAGCGGTCGCACGGTGACATGGAAACACTAAGAACGAACTGTATTTTGCATAGTAGTTAATCCAACTGGAAATCTTTGGCTTGGCCATTTGGTAGCGTAGGGGTAGTCGAAGGGCAGATAGGTTACACTTCAGTAAAATCCGAGAAAAGCAAAATATAGCAGGTCGTGGCAAATAAGAACTCTAAAAATGTGTTAGGTTATAGTATAGGTAAAGGTGGAGGAGAAATAATGAGGATCAAGGGGTCCGTTAGGCGCTGGGGAGATGCGACCGCTGCGCTGACATCATTGCTCTCCAAATGTAACGACCCCCGCACTTATATTATACATATACTACACAGCATATTCTCTTTTTAGTTAATATAGGCGCTCGGTTCAATAGCTTGCTCACATAGGTTAAACCAAGCACTAGAATCTGACCGATCAGGCTTGGTTTCAAGCCCAACAGCTTATTGGCTGGGGTATATAACACACATATCTCTATACTAATTGCCGCCACCATAAGGCTGAACAGTAATGGTAGTAAACTCCTAAGCATAAGACTCGAGAATACCCTTATAGCGCATAGAGCCGTTACTAGGTATGCTTCCTATTATATTAATATAGGTAATATCCTCAGGGAAGCTAGGGTAGGACTTAGGAATAATATAGCTGCGGTCGTAAGAAGTAAAACAAGTCCTAGTGTTACCGAAAGGAATATCAATTCAAGACCTGGTAATCAGATAGTATTCGTTGGCATAGTTATTACCATAGCTCCACTCAAAAGACATATAGTTCTTATTAGTAAGATAGAGAACGACATAGTCTTCCTTTTGGTTATTACTACTTACGAAATAAATATATGCTCCGGCACTATTATAAGGCTATATATCGCATCCGTGACCGGGGATGTCCGAGTTACCAACGTTGGCGCAGGCGGGGCTGACTAGGCCATCGGGCTTGATTGTTAAGGACTGGCGAGGGGAAGAACTACCTCCACATGTAGTAGCACTTGTGGTGGCGGCCCCACTTTCTGTTCAGTGCTGGAAGTGGTGGTCCCGGATCAGGGGGTCTGGGGAGCTGGCTCAGAAGTAGACTCGCTGTTGGCATCAGTAGAAGTCTGACTGCTGGTAGTAGCAGGGGTTGAAAACCGGTGGAAACGGAGCTGAGGGTTCCAGTTATTGGTGTCTGGCTGTCATTAGGTTGAGTGTTGGGACCACCATTAGTGGGAATATAGGGACTGTCAGTGCCGGGAGTGGCGGGGCGAGTAGAAGCATCCGAGCTCTGGAGGTGAATCGGGATGATAGGAGGCACTAACGTAGTTTCGACATTACTCGAGGTATCTGTTTCGGTGGAAGAAGATAGAAAAGAGGTAGCCAATATAGTTGTCTGAGTAGCAGAGAATGAAGTAAAAGTAGTCATGAAAGTTGAGTTAGAATCACCACTAAGACCAAGCTGATAATTATCGATCGTCTGGGGCGTGACCTGGTTGGATATGAAAAATGGGTTGATATAAACCTAAGCAGACCCTCTGAGCAAATAGTTCATAAAGATAGATAAAGATAGAGAGTACTCAGCAGCGGCGACTTACTTAAGAACCATACCCCACCAAATACTTATTCCCAGACTAATAATCTATATCTAGAAGAAAGTCTGGCTCCCAAGTGAAGTAGTTAATTAGCAAAGGTTGAGCGATGGGGTAGTGATAACCAGGTAAAAGAAGCGAATAGTATAACGTCGTTTTGTTAAACTCAGCTGCTTAATCGACTGAGTGACACCAGCAAAGCTGCGAATGTCTCGCTTCTTGGCGCCATCCTCATTGATCGCCTTGAGTGAAAGGCACCCCGAGTCTTTACTGCCGTAGTCCTCATAACCCGGTGCGACGACGATTCCGACATTACCCTGGACAGTGAAGCCTGGGACGCCTCCGCCGGGTGGGACGTCTGAGAAGCCACCGCCGTTGATGACGCTCTTGATAACAACGGCGCCTGCAGTCTCCGAAGCTGCTGCTGATGTTGCCGTGTCGGAGGGAATGAGGCCGATTGTCGAAGAGCTGAGAGAAGGACAAGGCTTACAGAGACTTGCAGCAGTGAGATCGAGTGGGTCGCTGGGGGCTAAAGCTACGAGGGCTACGATAGACCGCATCTTTAAAGAGCGACTGGGGATAAGGGAAAACGAAAGAGTGGCTGTGAGCAGAACAATCACGAGAATGATAGGGATAATCAGGGAAGAAACAGAAAAGCGGATCTATAAGACGCAGCAGGTTGGGTACTACCCTCGCTCCAGAGGAAGATTTCGAAGTCCTTGGACAGAGAAGCAGAATGATATGATTGATCAAGCGGCTGGAGTGGCTGGAGTGTCTAATGATACCTTGGAGGGTGTTGAGGCTGTGAATGTCGACTCGCTCGAGGTAGAGCTGCAGAATAATCAATCCACGAGCCCTGAGCTTCCTGAATTTCTTGCGGTTAGGGTTAGGGGGGAAGTACGATAGGAGGGGTGATGCATTACTCTATGATAAGTGTTGAAGTATTGGCGGATATGAGACGGGCTTAACGACCGGGCCAAAGGGTTTATTTTTATTTTTTTCGGGGTAAGTTAGAGATGTTTTAGAAGGTGAATATCGACGATAAAACATCGCCGCTTTATAGATATTAGCTCAGGCTTGCCTCAGTCACCCGGATGTATTACGTTATTTACACATCCGGATGTGCGCGCAACGCCACCCTTCAGGCACCATTATGTTAACTAAGAAAAGCATTGACCAATAGTATTAGTAGTGTCGTGAGAAAAAGGTCTAGCACTGTAAAGCAATGGAATTGATTTTTGCTGTGTAAAGTCGCAAATTATTTCATTTATGTATCTATGTTCTGCGAAGACGCTGAAACTCATGCTTACTACTCACTGGTTTCAGAGTTTCTGATAAGGGAATATATGTCTAATTAGAGTAGTATCAGGCTATCAACAATGGCAAGTCTCTTCACCACTATCGCCTACCAAATTGACAAACTAATTAATAACCCGCCACTTCTGACTCTTGATGCAGTCAGAACAGTCCCAACAGCCCTTATCACTCCAACTCAACTTTGTAGTACCAAACTGCTGCCACGAGATACCCGTGAGTTGGAAACCTGCCAAAGCACACTTTCCATACTCTTGAGACCAACCCGACGACATACAATCAGGGTTCGAGTTACAAAGTGCCGCACATCGCTCCTCGGAGTCCTGGTTGGGAAACTTGGAAGGTGCCTCGTCCCAAGACCAAGGGAAGTAACCCGAATGTTGACAAACCACACTACCATCATCAGCCTGTCTGAGCTGACAAACAGCATCCTCACTTGTGATGCTAGGAGTACATGTCGCAGTGGGCAGTGCAGTTCGTAGCGACGCAGAGTAGTCATCGCGTTCGTAGTCGTGGCAGAAACATAGGAAGCAACTTTGATCACTCCATTCCTGAGAACCGTCATCATTACCGGGGGTGAATGAGGAGCCAAAGATAGAACTGGAAGAGAAGACACATTGTTGTAGGTTTTGATCCCATGCGGAAGCCTTGCAGCGGCCGGCCATCTGATTACAAATGGCTGGGCAGTTCTGATTCATGTTGATGTTGAGGAGCTGCCAGGGATATTCGCCATCTCTGAGTGTGAAGGTGTTTCTCATGGTTCCGGATTTGCTACACTGAGAGTATTCATACTTGTTCTGATCAAAGGTGCATCCATCGGATAGCGCGAGTGTGCATTCAGGCATGGAAGAATAGGTGGTGGTTGGGGCGTAAGAGGAGATGAAAGTCGTGAGAGGTTCAGTTCGAGTTGGCGTTATTGTCGTGTGCTCCACAGTATGTTCAGTAGAGCTGAGAGCTTGGCGGGTAGTCTCACCCTCGGTTGAACAGTCATTGGAGCACGACCAGCAACCCTTGGAGCTCCATGGGAGAACGTAAGCAAAAGGGTTCAGAGCTTGAGCCTCCTGGAACGCGCTGCTTGACATAGCGGTGTCGGTGAATATACACCTCTTTCGCGCATCATCATATGCTGAGGCTTTGCAATCCTTCAGGAGAAAACAGATAGTCGCGCACTGTTCTGAAGTTGTCTGCATAGTAGCCTTTTCAAAGTCGTTGTTAGCATAAGGCTGGAGGTCAACATTGCCAAGGTTACCGATCTTCTCGCAGACAAGGTCTGAAGATGGAGAGTTCTTTAGATGACAATAGGGACAGGCGGTTGGAACCGAGGGAGCAGCAGAGATCGTGATTTCTGGAAGAGAGGTTGTTGATGGCGCAATAGAAGTTGTCTCAATATCTGCTGGGTTCTTAACATCGCAGTCATTACACTCGAAACAATCGAAATCGTTCCACATCAAAGAATTCGGCTTGTCTAGGTCGATGCCAACTACACCAAGTGTGTCGGAAAGAAACCGGCAAGAACTGTCCTGGTTACGTTCTTCCCACGCAAAGGCCTTGCAAGCAGACCCTTCTTGTTTGCATAGTAGGGCACAGTCTTCGATGGAGTTTTGTCGAGGGTTGCTCCATGTTGTGCGGCCCCATGTACCGGACTTTGCATTTCCAAAGGCCCAGCAGGCTCGAGGAGCGGTAGGTCGATCATTCTCTGACTCCTGGGGAATTCCGGGCAAGGAGGCCAGCTGTGTCACTTGTGGCTGAACGGGTGTGCAGTAGCCGGGAGGTGCGGCGCCAACGGGACAGACGCGTGAGCCAGTTGGTAGAGAGCTTGCAGTGGGGAGGTAGCTAGCGGTTGTAGGGTGCACGGCGCTCGTGGCAGGGTTCAAGGTGACAGTGGGAGCATGGCTCTCTGACTCGGTTGATGGGTCTCTAGTAAGAGGCTGAGAAGCAGTTGACGGGTCTTGAGTAGCAGGCTCCAAGGCGGTCGATACACCAGCTGTGTTTCTTTCGGTCTGAAGCTCTGAGGAAGGGTGGATTGCAGTCTCAGAAATGGTTGATAGGCTGAAAGTTTCAACATCGGAGCCTGTAGAGAAGCCAGTCGTTGGGTGCACAGTATCCGAAGTGAAGACGTGAGACTCAGTGAGCGGCTCGGTCTCAGTTGACGGTCCATGGGTGTCTGCGCTACTGCTTGATCCCATGGCTGTGGTAGATTCAGCCGCGACACTTGTACTAGCAGAGCTACCTCCATTTCCAAAGTCAATTGACACATCGTTGATGGTCTCAGGAGTAACCTGGTTAGACATAAAGATGGAGTCGACATAAATAGCCGCAACGCCACCGACTGGACAGTTCACACCAATTGAGAAAGCGCCCTCCGTGTTGGGAACATCAGTTTGTTCGACAACAGTATTCCAGTCCATAGCAGTTCCAATACTAAGAATTGTCGACGTGTAGAATACATGGCCAGCAATAGAAGCGCTGAGCGTACAGGCATTAACGCTGCTAGCTGTAATCACAGCATAGAAGAAGCGAACAGTGTACTTCTTCTTGATATCAAGAGAGTCAAGCTGCTGCGAAATACTGACAATGTTGCCAATGGCTCGTTTGCGACCAGGAGGCTGGTTAGACGCTTGCATCTCGACACAGCCCTTCTCTGTGCTACCGTCACCGGTATAGCCCTTGTTCTCAACAATCTGGCCATCGCCTTCAATGGTGTAGTTGGGGATGTTGCTTGGGTTGGTCGGGTCTCTGACGGCAAAGTTTCCGTTACCAATGACGTTCTTGACAACGAGGGGTCCGTTTGTTTCTGAAGCCTTTGGGCCGGCTGTCGTTACTGTTGCGGACGTGTCAATGGTTGTAACATGAGGTTTGCATGGGCCTGCAAGGGCAATGTCAAAGTTGCCCAGGATGGCCAAGGCCGTTAGAGCTAAAGCAGAGGGGGAACGCATAACGAGTGTGGTAGCCAACAGATGCGTTGAGAGGGTTGGTAAAGGAATCGTAAGCGTAGGAACTGGGGAGCGGCATATCGACTACTTATGAGGATACCTAGGACCCCTAAGTCGATGAACCCATTTCCGAAGTAAGTGGTCGAGGCCTTTGTTTTCTGACGCTATATTAAAACTATTGACTTAACGTCTCGATTAGTGTCTGTGAAACTAAATTGGTTAGACCACACTCTCAGCATTTATCTCGCCGCGTCGCCGTTATCTTTTCAGTATAAAAATGATAATTGTCATAATAATCGCAATAGATAAATCAATCTGAGCCCATCTAACTCATTTTATAAATCTTTTCATTTTTCGAAAATGTCAAACATGAGAAAATTGACCCCTGACTTCAGCTTGAGACTAGTAAATAACCCCTGTCCACGGTAGTTCTGTCAAAGGCTAGAAGCCTAGCGCACGAGACTATTTGAATATTTTAAATGCGTTTATCGTAAAGTTAAGCCACAGACCGTATTTGGATAAGGCAGATGAATTAGCATCTTAAACCCAGATTTTTAGCTCTCGATTTATATAGAGAATTCAAAGATAGTGAAATACATATCAGTCAGTTATTATGGCCTGAAGTCTAATCCATCGTATATTTTACCCTTCGTCCATCGATTCTCGTCCTACCTTTGCCCACCCTTGAAAGGGTCAATGCCATGATACGTCTCACCAAACTTAAGAGTAAAGGTTAGGAACAGGGTAGCTTCTGTTTATCCGACTGTTCGGCCAGTTATGGTGTCGTTGTTTTATTATTATAGTCACCACATTTGCCTCAGCAATCAGCCAGTGCAGAAAATGCTCCTCAGATGAGTAGTAAGTGGATTTTGTTCATATCGAGTTCTATACTACAGTTATTGCTGAGTGTGACTGGCTTATATGGCGTTAATTCGAAAAGAAAGTTTCAAGGATAGAGCTGTGGAAAACTTCACCATACTTCACCATAGAAAATAATACTAGAGGTATCCCGGCAAGATTAGAATCAGGTATTGTCTTTAATAGCATTAATTTCTGCACCTATTATAAGAAGTATCCCATATGATTATAATGAAGCATGGTATAAACAGTGATTTAGGAATCTATATTAAAACCTAGCCACTCTACCGCCTTAATCTTTTCTAAACCACCTCTAATATATCCGATATTTATTTCTTACCGCTATTCCCAATCAAAGACTAGATCTTTAACTCCGAGGGTAAAAAAATAATACTAGAGAACTTTTATTCTCTTAAATACTCTAATATCCTTAAGAGAGAAACTAATTTTATTCTATAATAGATAATAATTAGCCAACTAAAAGCTACCTTATAGACTAAATCTAACTGCTTAAACTAAGACCATAAGAAAAAGGCTAATATAGAAGTCTCTAACTATATAAGTATTTTATTATCTTTAGAATTACTAAAGAAATCCTAAATAGATAAGTTATTTTCTATTATAATATTATCTTTAGCCTTTAAGTTATTATCTATAAGGTAAGAGATAATAGCTTTAGGACTATATTTAGTATTATATTCCAAAACCCCTATTTATACTAGAATAAAGCTAGCGCGAGAATAGATATATAGGATTATTAGACTTTGGTTTATTTATTTAGCTGGGTTATTCAGATTAAGATAAACTATATTAATCCAAATTAGTCTTCTAACTCTAGTTATATCCAGAGTAGGAACTAGCTCTCTTTACTCTAGATCCTAATAAAGTTTATATACTAAGTCGGCGACTAGGTCCTATTATATCATCCTAGAATAAGAGAAGTAATCTTTTGGTGTTTAACCAGCAGAATTAAGCACTTTTATATTCATACCATAATCAAGTAATTCGCTAACAATATAAAATTATATATATTCTAC